>CAUYQG010054105.1:0-29868 GCA_963574415.1 Tarsius wallacei | reverse complement strand
TGCAATGGATATGTACAAAAAAAATACATAGTACTATTCAAAAATTGCCTCATCATAATGTTGCTGTTGTTATTATTAGTATTGTTGTTTCTGATGGATAGAAATCTGCTAGGCTTAACTCTCCAAGCAATGTAAACAGTGTTCACTTTAATTAACATTCTTACTTCTTAATCCTTGGGAATTTTAAACACAAAGTGTTCCATGTGATTAAATTAACAGATTTAAGAGAGTGTATGACTGTCCTTCCTTTGTACTCCTGCTAGTAACTACCTGGGCTTATAGCACTTTGGGAACGGTGGTTACAAATAAAATCATGCTACCTTCTTGTAAATAGAGAGTCCTGGTTCTTCTTATCCATTATGGAACCCTTTCTCTGCCTTAGGATAGCCACATTCATAAGCCCTTTGGTCTTTATCAAGGTCAAAGGAGCAGTCAAGTTCCCTTTTGTTTTTCTCCCATCCTTTTGGGGAAACATTTAGTTTATGTCCATGTCACAGATTGCAAAATACAGTCACATATTCCCCCTAACTAGGTCTGCATGTCCCTTTGCAAAGACATGCCATATGACTTTTCCTCTCCTCCCATCAAGTAAAGAGCCTATTTATTCTGGAATCTGGGCAGGCTTTGCAAATTGATTTGTTAAAAAAAAAAAGAAAGAAAGAAAGAAAGCAATGCTATGTGAATTTTTCAAGGCTAGGCCATAAGAAGCCTTGGAGGTTTTGCTTTTACTGTCTTCAAATGCTATCTGAGACCAATAAGATGACCTACTGAAAGACAAGAGATCAACTGAAGACAATCGAGTTTCCCAGTCAACAGCCAGTCAGTAGAGTGAGGCCACTTGGACCTGCCAGCCCTGTAAACCCTTCCACTGGTCAAGAGTTTAGATTTGCTCCTAAGAGCAGCCAGAAAAAGATATAGGCAAGAAAATAACATGGGCAAATTTTCATTTTATAAAGTTACTCTGGCATCCATGTGGAGAATGGTTGAAGGTTGCAAGGCTGGGGGAAGCCAGGAAGACCATTTGGGAGGTGATTGTAGTAATCTATTTAAGAGTCGATTATTGGCTTCAGAATGGGGAAGGTGTTAGAGATGAGAAAATGGATTCGAATAGTTGAGAAATATCAAAAAAGGCAAAATTGGTGAATCTTGTAGCTGTAAATGAAGAAACTGAATGGAGAAGGTGTCAGCTCCAAAGATGGAGAATCCTGGGGACACAAGGCAGAGCACATTTGGAAGAAAAGATGATGGTTTAGTTTTTAAAATATTATTTGTGAAGGAGGCATTCAGAGAAGAATTGTGATGGGCAGTTTTATGTAGAAAACTACATCTAAAGAGGTCAGCAGTGAACTTGCAATAACATTAAGGTAACAGTAATTGCCAGTATTAAATAAAATATATTTTCCTTGTGGTTAAAGGGAATACACCTATAAATCAGAAAGCCAGGATAAGATGAACTGTGAAGCTCAAAAGAGAAAAAAAGAAAACCGTTCTGTGATTTATGATGGAATGGGTAACATCTTAGAGCTGATTTCATATGAGAATTCATTAAGCCATTATAAAGCCATGGCATTTTAACTGTAGTGTTTAAGTATCTTTACTCTGATTTTTTAATTAGCAGAAGCAAATAAAGAGAGCTTCCTTTTAATTTTGAGAAATCACTCTTCTGTACTTCAGGTGACTTCAGATTTGTCCTGATGCTGCTGTTCAAATAATCACAGTGATTAGCAACATAATGGTTAATTTCTGGAGAAAAAGCCCATGCTTTACCTCAGTTTTCCCTTCTATATGATCAGACAGGAAAATGATAATAAACCCTCCTAATAGGTATTGATTGCCTCTGGGATGGCTATGAAGGGAAAGTGCCAGACAAAACATGAAAGAAAAATTTTTTTAGTGCCAGAAGAACCTTTAGAGAATGTTTGCCCATCTCTTCCCTTTCTCTAATTCTCTCTCTCTCTCTCTCTCTCTCTCTCTCTCTCACACACACACACATACACACACACATACAACCCCTACAGACACTCGGATCAGACACATAGGCTATTAACACATGATAGGATTTGTAGCGGGCTTTTTATGTATTCGGCAGTGCTTCTAAATGTTTTATACATGTTAGATCATTAAACCCTCAAAACAACCCTGAGAGTAAGTACTATTTCTACTTCTTTTTATTTGACAGCTGAAGGACTAAGGTACAGAGGGGTCGAGTAGCTTGATCAAGGTGGCCAAACTAGAGAGATGGCCGTCAGACCTCGAGACAAGGTATGAGACCAACCCTAAAGAGAATCGTTTAGACCCCGACAATGCCATGGGAAGCTATAATCAGCAAAGAGAGCTCAACCTCAGCACTGGATTAATTCCACAGTAAGGTTTCCCCTGATCTTTCCTGCCTCACTCCCAATCAAATAAAGAGCAGATCAGGAAGCAGTTATTCACAGTTCTCCCCTCAGTGTCTCCAGCCCAGCTCCTTTCCCCAGACCCTGTGCCTGCCTGTGCCAGTCCCCAAGATGGCAGTGCTGAGTCATGTACAAAGTCGACAGCACACATAGACCCAGTCACTGAGAAGGGCTTGTGGTTTTCCTTCTTACTTTTCTTTTGTATGCTGGTCCCTCACTTTATTCAGGTGTCTCTGCCCAAAGTCCCTTCCCGTAGGCAACTGCCAAGAGCACCCTGTAGCAACCACCACCCTTGAAAGGGTAAACTGAGGCAAGGTACACTGGTGCCATGAGAATAGTGCAAAGATTTGCAACAGGAAAGCAAGAGTTTATTATCCAATTTCCACAGACAAAAAGGAGCCAACAATCACAGGCAAATGTGGCTCTGGGGTTTGGGTGCAGGGTATATTTAAGGTTAAGGCTTTTATGGGGGAATAGGGGATAGGTAAAAGTTTCCTAGTAGCTGCATTCTTAGTCATTGACAATGTTAATCAGGTGCCTTGAGGTTGTCAGGGCAACCCTTATTTTGTGACTTCAGGCAGGGGTCTGGTGGGTAGTCATGGAAAGCTGATCACAATAGACTGTTTGGCCAGCCTGACTTCATATACCTGGAAAGCAATAACGAAGGGGTTACAAGCAATTATCAATCTTAATCCAACAACCGGTTTTGTAAGCTGATTGAAGGGGTGACTAAGCTGAACAAACCTGCAATGGCTGCTGTCTGTTCTTTCAATGTTAACCACTTTGTAACCCTTTCAACCCTCTTACTCTGCTTTATTTTTCTGCAAAGTATTTATTACTCCCTGATGTTCTGTTGGACTCTAGGTTTTGCATTAACTGTCTCCCAACTTGAAAGGAAGCACTGAGAGAGCTGGTACTTTCCCGGTCACATTCACTTGTTGTCCCAACAATTGTGTCTGACATAGAGTAGGGACTTGTTAAGTATTTATTGCATGACAATGGGCATAGGGCTCCACCTCTCCTGGGGTTAGGAGGCTGGGGAAAAGAAACCTCAATATGAATACAATGAGAATAAAAGAATTCAGTAGCTCTAATCAGGAAGAAAGTGTACTAGGACTTCACGGTCTCACTTATAGTCAGAAAGCATTCCTTGAGACTGCCGATTTAATCTCTGTCCTTTATCAGTGGAGCCTCAATGCAAAGGAGCTGAGCTTGGATGTTGACTCTGAATTTGCCACCGGAAGAGAGGAGGTAAAGTTGGGGGAAGACTGGGTGTTGCCTGGACACACGTTTAGCTTTGCTGGTTTAGCGTTGCCTGGACACATGGGAGGGCAAATGTCTGGTGTGTGTTTCATGAGCTCTCCCAGGGTGAAGGCTTAGCCAGGTTCTTTGAGGAAGAGATATTCTATCCTATGGGGGAGGGTCTGCTCTGATAGGGAAAGTCCAACAAAAGCATAGTCTTTTTTTTTTTTTTAAAGTCAAATCTCACTCTTTCACCCAGGCTGGAGTGCAGTGACATGATCACAACTCATCACAGCCTCAACCTCATGGGCTCTTTCTACCTCAGCCTCCTGAGTAGCTGGAGCTACAGGCATGCACCACCAGGCCCAGCTAATTTTTGGATTTTTTTTTTATTGATGGGGATTCCCCATGTTACCTAGGCTGGTCTCGAACTCCTGGGCTCAAGCAATCCTCTTGCCTCAGCCTCCCAAAGTGCTGGGATTACAGGTGTGAGCCACCTTGCCTGGCCCAACAACAGCATAGTCTTTAAGAGCTTGAGTTTTTGAGAAGGAGTAGCCTCAGCACTGAATTCTACTGTGCCTGCTGGGACACCGAGCTTGAAAATGCAAGTTTTCAGTTCCTTCAGGGGAAATTTCAGCATCTAGCTAGCCTTGAAAAGTAAATGAGCAACCTGATAAGTAAGAAGGTCATAGGAGCTTAAAATAATTGCCATGAAGGTTAGAGCCACAAAATATTGGTTTCCCTATAGAAACTAAGGATAACCATCTTAACAAATGTCTCTGAGTTGTTTTTCAGGAATCCAGACCCCCCACCAAATGGAAAATGCTGCCTACTGGCACTTAGACCTCAGATAAGGGGGAACTGAGACTGAACTCTGACCACTCTTCTTTGTTCTAAATTTCTTCCAGAGGGGCCTGGAGGAGCCCACAGGCTGGACATCAATGTTCCTTTCTGCTGATCACTCCCCTTCCAAGTTTTTAGATGAAGAGTAACCAATTGCAAACTAGAAAATATTTGAATCCACCTATGACCTGTGGGTCCCCCTCCCACATGTTGTTTTGCCTTCTTAGGCCAATCCAATGTATGGCTTTCATGTATTAATTCATGACTTTTTCTGTAATATCTGTCTGTAAGCCTCCCTGCCCTTTAAAATTCTTACATGTACACCATTGAGGAGTTCAGGTCTTAAGCATTAGCTGCCTAATTCTCCTTGCTTGGCATCTAGTAATACATGTTTTAGTTTCTCTCCTTGCAATCCTGATGTCAGTGTTTGACTGTGCTGTGCTGGGTGGGCAGATCAAGTTAGAGATTCAGTAACATTTTCAGCTTAGACTCAAAATTCTAGGTCTGTCTCTTCCCAGTGGTATGACCTTGGGCAAGTTACTTATCCTCTCTGAGTCTCTTCCCTCATGTATAATGAAGGGATAATAATATATTATGTATAACCCTGACCCTAACGTTGTGAGGTAGTCCTCAGGATTCAATGAGATAATGCTCATTAGATAGTAGACGTTATTACAAAAGAATCATCTTGTTTCTGAAGTGGACAATTCGAGCTAATTCTAGGAGATTTTCAGGTGATTTTTGTATAGGTTTATTGTTAATAGCTTTCATGCTCCAGAATGTTCTTGAACGATAGATTTTCCCAAAGTTCTTTCTATAGAACACTCATTTTGGAGATGTTAATAAACATCACTCAAAAACTGGGCAAATACTGCAGTGCTTACATGGTCTGTAACAAGCTGAGTGGCCATAATAAACATCTAAGAGGAGGCTCTAATACCCAGGATTTTCCAAATTTATTAGATCACAGAATTTTCTTTTAGCGAAGTACTTAACAGAACTTAAAAGTTCCATGGAAAGTAAAGAAACACTGCTTTAAAAAGAAAAAGACTGAGTCTTGTCTCGGGGAAATATCTGACGTCTTATTATATTAAACAATCAAGTCCCACCCAAGAAAATAATCTCATTATTTTTAGATTTCAGTTTAAGTAGAGCCAAAGGATACCATTTTGAATGATCCACACTAAACCAGCAGGATAGCTCCAAGTTCGGTCTGGTGGGTAAGGAGTGAAGGAAATATGATGAATACATACATGTCTACTGCTAAGAAATCCTCAGATAAATTTATAAACTGTGCTATGAATGGTCAACATATTACAAATTTAGGAGTCTCCCTGTCGCGGTTATGGTAGTGATTACCGTTTGGGCCTCAGGGGAGCTTTAGGGAGAACCAATTTCATACTTAAGTCACACTGACTTACAATGAAATATTTGAAACTATTGTTGAAATCACATGGAGGTCATCAGCCAGCAGGTGAGATTTGAATGTCTATCATTTTCCTAAGCTCACATCCTCTAATGTTCTTATTTGCAAATCTATTTGGCTCAGAAAGTACACCTATGGTGAATCAAAATCACCTCCCATTGTTTCTTTAAAGTCTTCCTTGATTAGAATGGCTTCTAAGTCATTCACTGAGAAACAAAGTAAACTCAGAAATGTCCGTAGGCACAAAATGGATTTTAACAAATGCTGGCTGCATAAACAATTGTTATTTTATAGAAAAGAATTTCTGTTTTTCTTCTCTCTCCTCCCTTCATTCCTATTTGTTTCAGGCCTGCGTTCAAGCACTAGATGTATAGGCCATAATCTATCTGTAGCACATTTGTGCCTGAAATAAACTTAACCTCTTGTCTGTTGGTTTGCTCACCTAAAAATGAAGATCTTTATGCCTACCTCTGAAGTCTGTTGTGAGGATCTAGGGACAGAAAGTGAAGTTAGTGGCCAATGAATTGAAGCCTGTTATTCTGAGCATCCTTGCAGCTATAAACTTCAGTCTACCGAGAATGTGGGGTGGCATTCCTTTAGTGCTCTGTTTAAAAAAAAAGAAAATAAGCCGGGCTCGGTGGCTCAGCCTGTAATCCCGCGCCTTTGGGAGGCTGAGGTGAGTGGATTGCCTGAGCCCGCGGGTTCGAGACCCGCCTGGGCAAGCAAGACCTCATCTCTACAATAAAATCAAAAAATTAGCTGGACATGGTAGCGCGCGCCTGTTGTTCCAGCTACTCGGAAGGCTGAGGCGGAAGGGTCGCCGGAGCCCAGCAGGTCGAGGTTGCGGTGGCCGGGAGCGGCCACTGCACTCCAGTCTGGGCGACAGAGTGAGACTCCAACTCAAAAAAAATAAAAAATAATAAAAAATAATAAAAAGAAAATAAAAGTAGCAGTATTCTTTTCCTAAGGCACTCATAGATGGACGACCAGAATTTATAATCCATAAGATAGGAGCTGCTAGGCTTGAGGAAACAGAATTGGGCAGAGGAGGGAAGGGGTGGGTAAGCATAAGCAGGGTAGGGGAGGGAGAGAGCGGGTGGAGTGGTTGGAGGGGAGTGTGATTGCATCCTGCATTGCCCCCAGAGGTACGTTAGCCTCTTTGGAACAGTATTTGAAAGTCATGGCTCTATCAACTCATGTCTGAAAACCAAATGATATGTCTTTGTCATGACCACTGAGACCACCTACAGGGGAGATAGCCAAAGGGGCTTAGAAAGCCCTATTCACTGTCCTGTTTCCCAGACAATATCCCTTTTCTAGCAACCTGCTTAATGATTGGAAAAAATCAGTCACTTGGATTATACAGTGACAAAGAATCTTGTCATTTCCGATGTCAAAGCACATAAAGCAGGTGGTTCCTTCACTCATTCCTTAGCTCTAGGCCCATCAGGCTCTTTGTAGACTGGAAATGGCAGGAGGAGGCCATGGTAAAGTGGGAAAGACCTAAGGATTTGGGGTCAGACAAACCTAAACTCACATCCAAATTCTGCCATTTATTAGCTGTGAGAGGAAAATATCTTCACTACTTTGGGTCTCACCTTTCCTTCTTTGGAAAAAAATGTTGAAGTGTAATGGTGAAGATTCAATGAAATTAAATAACATATGAAAGAACTTAGAGTCCAGTGGATAATAAGTAGTCAATAAGTGGTTGCTATCAGTATAATCAGCATCCAAGGGATGAGCAAATGTCTGTTTTCGTGAACTATGCAGAAAGGGCAACTTTCTAGCACCCTCTCAAATTCCTTGATCGTGATTTGAAGGAAGGATGATATGAGGAGTGAGGGAGAAAGGAGCACATAGGCATGAAATACAACAGACCCTGCTAACCCTAACGCTCTGCATCTGCGTTTGTTGATAGCAATAATGTAAAATTGCAGCATTCATGAGATGCACTGTGTTTATTAGGATGTACTCATGTTCCTCTAAGAAGCTGAGGGTTCCTGGGGGACAGGGACAGTGTCTTATTTATCTTCTCTCCATGGTTCCTGGCTTCGTACCTGGGACTTACTGGATAATAGATGTCTGTGGAATGAATGAACAACGAAAGGCAGGAAAGGTATGAAGAAGGAGATATGGGCGCCAACCGGTAGAAATCTCAGCCAGTGTACCTGGGCCGTATGACCTTTCTCTGCGATGAGTCCCATCGAAGTGTAAGCGCAAACTTCCTAGAGATAGGAGCAGCTATGCCTGAGAAAACAGAATTGGGCAGAGGAGGGAAGGGGGTGTAAGTGGGGGGGTTGGAGGGGGGGTGTAGAGGGGAGTCTGATTGCATCCTGCACTGCCCCCCAGAGGCACTTTAGCCTCTTTGGAACAGTATTTGAAGGTCATGGCTCTATCAACTCATGTCTGAAAATCAAATGATATTTCAAGATTTCTTGGGGCTTTCCAGACCAGACATGTCAGAAGGCTGGACAGTTCCTTGGGAACCTCCATGAGCAGGCTCCAGGCAAGGCAGAGGAGCTCCGAGTGAGTCACTTGGATTATACAGTGCCTAATTATGAAAGGACTCTTACTCTTCCTTTTGCTCTGTGTTCTCTCTGTGGCTCTAGCTATTGTGTGCATTCACAGCAAGCCATCAAAGTTGATTGAATTTTTCTTTGACACGATTCACTGTCTCAAGAACAGGGAGTCATTGCTCTCATCTTGTCTCAGAACATTTTTCTTTCTATTTAGCAAAGGGAAATGGTGCTCCCTGGTCTCTCCAGGGGACCACCTGGTCTAGATGATGACCGGTTGGTTTCCGTAACCCTAAAGGAGATGCAGGGGCAGCACTGGTGGCCCTCTATTTGCACTAGAGATTACACTTACCCATATAAGGCTCTTAGAAACTGTCACTGTGAATGATGTGCTGATTGGAGATAATGGTGACAATGATGCTTCTATAATTACACTTTGTACTTCTCATCTCCTCCTGGAATCACAAAAGAATTTGTATAAGTTCTTACACAAAATAAATCCATTAGTTAGATTTAAGATTAAAAAAAAAAACAAAAACTACTGATAAAGCACTGACCACAGAGGCCACCTACATGGGAGATAGCCAAAGGGGCTTAGAAAGCCCTATTCACTGTCCTGTTTCCCAGACAATATCCCTTTTCTAACAACCTGCTTAATGGTGGTTTCAGCAGCAGGTCTGCACAAGATTGTGGAGGTGAACCTGCAGGATTAGGAGGAAGGATTCTTGCCCAGATGGGCTCACTTGTTCTGTTCTGCCTGGGTGGGATGCCAGCCGGCTCTCTTGACTGCCCAGAAGCACTAAGGAGGCTGCCCTAGATTGTCTGTCATTCCGCTCAGACACTTCCTCTTTTGGGCAAATTTGGAAAGGAGGAGACATTAAACTGGGGCTCTCTCAAGACCACTCTGCAAACTGAAAGGGAGGTAATTCTCTTTCTATTGTGATTTCTTCCTCTTTATACTCTTTTCTTCCTTGCTAGCTTACTCTCCATCTTAGGGAATACCAATAGCTCTACCAATAGCAGAGAGGGTGCAGCCCTGTGTATCTGGTAAGACATTCCTGGGCACAGCTGATTGGACCAGAACGGACCTGGGCAGATGCCTTCTTTTGGTCATTGTGAATTGGGAGACAGCATCAGGCACCTAGAACACAATAGCATTTTCACATGTTGTAGTGACATCCACTAGGCTGTGGGAGACCAAATCTATTAAAGAAAATTATCCAAAACTTGGAAGTAAAAATAGGATGACTGTATGCCTTTCCAGTGCCATCCTAGAACATTGCCTAATGAACTCTTAAATATTTTTAATTCTCTAGGGGAATGAACTTCTCTTTGACTTACTATTTACTATTTATTGATCAGGGTCCAGACTCTATAAAGTTACTCGTTAATTTTTGTCTGGTAGAAATGCAAATGATTTTTGTCTTGTAAAAGTACTTTATCGCTCTACAGGACATTAACCAGTTGTGGTCTGTAAATTAGCAAACTTATTTCATCATGCCAGTCCTGGTGGTCTATATACATCTTTGTCCTTCCAATTCTCCTTTGAAATAGTTCTCTCTTTTTACTAAGCAAACAAATTTTGGATACACGCTCCCTATATGCTTATATAAGAATCGTGTTTTCACTTCTTGAAAACTATACTTTGATGACTCAACAAAACAGGCTGGAGGACATTCTGTGAGAATTATTGGATCTGGACAGAAGTAAAAAGGGTAGAACTGACGGTTTCTTTTGCCCATGCCTGCTCTGTTATGTCTCCCTTCTTCTCCTTTTTCTTTCTCTCCTCTTCCTCCTCCTCCTCCTCCTTCTGGCAGAACCAGGCTATTCTCTATCATGGCTGACCTGGGGTTAATTCCCAGATATGAGGGTCCTGGACTAGGGTAGGGCAGGTTCAACTGCTGAGACACCCATGTCATGAAGAAGAAGGGGACCCATATTAGGGGAAACAAAGCAGGAAGGGTGAGTGGGGAGAGAAAAGAGGAAACCTTTCACTAAATTAGAAAAACAGAAAAGAGTGTTGCTGGATAAAGAGGAACTCTTAGCACAATGAGCAGAGATAAACTGTAGAGCATCCCTATCCAGTGGGCTCTGGAGAGATATCATTAGGGACGTTCAGAACTAACAATATTAGTAGTAGTAATCATCTTACTAATAATGTAGTAAGTCACATGCTTTGATTGCCAATAGTGCTAGCAGCTTACATATATTGCTCATCTTTACCCTAGCCTTGTTCATTGGTAATATGATAAAGAAAGGGACTCAAAGAAAATAAATCACTCATCAACATTTTTTTGCACAGCTAGAATTGCGACAGAAAGGATTAAAGTCAAGTTTACCTAACTCCACAATTTATGTGGCTCATCCCATCTTCCCTTTCCTCCCTTTCTTCTCTCTCTCCCTTCTTCCATCCCCTTCCTCCCTCCCTTTCCATTCCTCCCTCCCTTCCTTCCCTCCCTCTGTGTGCCAGGCACTGTGTTAGGCTCTTGGAATACAGCAGTAAAGACAGTCTTTGCTTTCAGAGAGTTTACATACCAGTGGGAGGGACATAGAACATTAAAAAAAAAAACCCGTTGCAGCAAGTGCTATAAAGAGAATACAGCATTTGTTTTTACTGTTTCATACCCATCAGGTTTCCATGCTCCATCATCCCACTCCCATGCAGTGCTTTACTCTGGCCTGGAGCATCAGAAGGACTTCATAGACACATCTGCAGTCCCTTTGTTTCAGGGCCTTTGGCACAGAGAAGCGGACACAGTAACAGACAAAGCTGCTGGAAGCCGTTGTGCTACAGACCGCCAAAAGCTTTCATCGCACGTTCCTAAGGCAGCGTGTGTGATGTCATTCTCTGGCCCTGGAAGGGAGACAAAGGTCAGCTCCTTGGGAGTGAGAGTCGACCCTTTGGCTACCAGGGGTTCACCTGAGCAGCTCCATGGGAGGGACTGATGAGACTGGGACGGTTCATTCACTCTGATGGGAATTGGGATTCATTGTTGGAGGATCAGCAGCTGAATTAAAATTCATGCTAAGAAATCAGCATTTATATGTGTACATATTTAAGGCAGGATCTCAGTGAAGAGGGTATGACAGTAATCAAAACAGGTGCCAGACCCGAATAAGTAGCCCGCCCTATGGTTGCTGCTTCACCTGTTCATCTCAAGACACACACACGCACACACACACACACACACACACACACACACAAAATTCCAGAAGCTTTTGGGACGCTGACAAAGTGGAGGCTCTGCTTGGAAAGCACCTCTTTTATCCCGCTTGAAGTGTTGAGGACTTTTTGTCAGATTGTTATTTCATTAATGGGGCTTCTAAAGATCAATTTTGTATTTTAACTACTTCAAGGAATTCTCCCTGATTTTGAGTGTGACTGAGGATCACAGAAAGCATTGTTAACCAACAGTTTGATGCATTTGGGTGAAAGACGTTCTACACCGGAGAAGGAAACAGAGAACGACAAGATGAACGATCAACCTCAAAAGATCTCACGCAGACCTCACTCAAAGCCTCCCCACCAGGAGAGCCCTGGCCTTTCTCCTGTTAGAAAAAAGTCTGGATTGCCAAGGCCATGGTCTCTGTAGTGGCATCTCAGACACTCAGGCCCAGCTTCAGGACTGAGTTTTTATTTCCTAAATTCCTCAGATCCCCTAGTGGCACCACCTGGCCCAGCTCCTCACCCTCTTTTGTGTCTGTGCTTACAGCAGGTGCTGATGTAGCCAAGACCATGGATTCAGAGAGGTCAGTTAGTGCTAGGCTGACCTCTCCTAGTCCCTGACTGTACTACCCCGGCTCTATGCAGCCGCAAATTTGCCTGTGCATTGGAATCACCCTGGGAGAGTTAAAAAAAATCCCGATGACAGGGCTGCACTCAGACAAATGAAATCAGAATCTCAGGGATGTAGTGAGACCAGTAATTTCAGGTGATTCCAATGTTCAGAAAAGTCAGAGTGCTTCTGTCCTAAAAGTCCTGAGATTGAGGGCTGGTCTCATGAATTCATGAACACAGACAGGGGTACAACCTAAGGTGGGGGTTAGGCCTCATACAGCATCAGACATTTGGCAGGCATATTCCCAAGTTTTCATGCAACAAACACATACCTGACTGGTGATGGGTCAATAGTAAGGCACTCAGGGCAGAGAACCCCCTACATTTGTGCACAGGATGAGATAGCTATATCCTGGGCCATGTTCTTAATTCCCATTTTTACAGAGGAGGAAACTGAGGCTCAGGAAGTTTTGGAAAAATTCCCTATATCACCCAGCTGGAAGAGGGCAGAATAGTATGTCTGTATTGAGGACTCTACTGTGAGAGCAGAAGGGAAAATAGCGGCAAATTTCTCTCCAGCTGCATTAAATAGGGGACTTGCCAGAGCCCTTTAGGGTCAATAAATCAAAGTTTTGCATCAAATTTCCATTCAGAAGGGCCAACTCCAAAAGTTAGATCCAATTTCATTCATTCTCATAGCTCTGGAGTTGACTGACGTTAGTCATAAATCCTCAAGGCCGACGGCAGAACTTTGGTATATAATATCAACTTTGATCTGCCCTTGTTGGTCGTCTGGCTCAACCCAGGTGGAATATATTCAAAACAGTAGCAACCCTTTAAAAAGCTATTATGTGCACTTTGGCCCAGAAGTCAAGGGTCTCTGACTGAGTCCAGCCTGCAGAAAGCAACTGTGCAGATTAAACGATCTGCTGAGCCCCAAGAAAGCGTGTCTTTCCATTTAGAAAGCAAGAGACTATGGGATGGAGAGCAAAGACAGCAGAGGGGTTATCATTTGGGCTGTGCTGGCCCCAGTGGGAACATGTCTCCTTTGGGTGGTTGGTGATGATGGGACAGAGAGGTGTTTATCACTTGGACCACTAGCGCCAAGACAGAGAAATTCAGGAGCGCAGTGCTCTGGCATTGACTGGCAAGGGAAGAAGGATGGGCCCTTTGGGGGATTGGGTTACGGAGAAACAGAGTGTTTCTTTGGGGACCTCACTACAGATGTGCCAATAAATCTGCAACGGTGAAGAGTGAGGTGGGGCAGGCACATGGATCCACTTCCTCAGAGACATAAGCCACAGGGACAATCTGACGAGAATGCTGTTTGTACATGGATCTATCCCGTGCCTTGATCACACCTAAATCCCACCTCTGAAGAAACCTCTCTGGCCTGTGAATTTTCCATGACTGCCCACCGCACACTGAGTAACACCTAGACTCCTGCTCCGATGTCCAACATTCTCCACAATTCCATCTTTCCCTGCCTTTCTGGAATTATTTCCCATTGACTCACCATCTATACTGGGCTTCAGCCAGTTGAATTGAATCGCTGTTTCCTGAAAATGCTCTGAGGTGTTCCTGCTCCAGGCCTGTCCTCTCTACCCTCAGAGCACTCTTACCCTCAACTCCATAGCTGTCCAAGCCCCTGCTTCCCACAAGGCTCAGCTCAAGGTCCTCATGTTTGTCAGTGGTCTTCCAACAAGCTCCTGTTCCACTGAAACCTCCTGTCCCTGGGCTTGAAAGGCAGAATAAGCCATTTCCAGTATCGTTTATAGCCTTTACCACTTTTCATTTTTTTGAGACAGGGTCTCACTCTGTGGCTCACGTTGGAGTGCAGTGGTGCAATCATGACTCACTGCAACCTTGAACCCCTGGGCTGAAGTAATCCTCCTGCCTCAGCCTCCTGAATAGCTGGTACTACAGGTCTGAGTCACCATGCCCAGCTAATTAAAAAAAAAATTTTTTTTTTAGAAATGGGGTCTCACTATGTTGCCCAGGTTGGTCTCAAACTCCTGGGCTTTAAGGCCTGCGCAACCATGCCTATCTCAACACTGTCTATCCAGATACTCATGGAAGATACAGCAGAAACATTTAAAAAATCCTGTATCCCTTATAAGAATAATCGTAATGAATGTAGCAGGTGCTCAGAGATTGATTTAGGTTGATTTACTTCCTGTGGTTCCTTAACAAATTACCACAAACTTAATGACAAGACACCGCCCATTTATTATCACAGTTTCTGTAGGTCAGAAGTTTGGGCACCATGTGGATAGATTCTCTGGTCAGGATCTCACATGACTAAAATCAGACGTTAGCCAGGGTTACTTCTCATCTGGGGCTCCAGTCCTCTTCCAAGCGCATTGGATATTGGTAGAATTCAGTTCCTGTGGCTGTAGCACTGAGGTCCCATATTATTCTGTCTGTTGGTCTGGAATGCTCTCAGATCTTAGAGAAATCAGGACCTCAATTGCAAATGAGGATGATAATAGTAAGTTCTATCTCTCACAGTTGTTAAGAGAATCACATGTATGTAAAAGTGCTCTGTAAACTGTGAAGTGTCAGCATTTTCCAACTGTCTTATCAGTGTGAAGAGACACTGATAAGTGGGTGGGATACAACGTTTTGAGTGAAAAAGAAGGTAGAACCGGGCTCGGTGGCTCAGCCTGTAATCCCGTGCCTTGGGAGGCTGAGGTGAGTGGATTGCCTGAGTTTGCGGGTTCGAGACCCGCCTGGGCAGGCGAAACCTCATCTCTACAATAAGTCAACAAAATTAGCCGGGCGTGGTAGCGCTCGCCTGTAATTCCGGCTACTCGGAAGGCTGAGGCGGAAGGATCGCCGGAGCCCAGCAGGTCGAGGCTGTGGTGGCCGGGAGCGGCCGCTGCACTCCAGTCTGGGCGACGGAGTGAGACGCCAACTAAAAAAAAAAATAGGAAAAAAAAAAAAAAAAAAGAAAAATAAGGTAGAAGTTTACATTTCTCAAAGTTAAATATTAGATACTGTGTACTTTCCAAAGTCTGATTAATTGTTAGAACCTTCTTGGTAGACAATTTCCCGACAAATATCAGGAGTTAAAAATATGCAAGACAAAAAAATTAAAAAATAAAAAAGAGTTTAGAAATGACCAGTATCAGGAATGGCTGAACCTGTTCAAAATGTTAATAAAAGTTTTGCTGCTTGGCTTAAAAAAAAAATATGCAAGCCATTTGACCCCGAGACAACATTTCTAGGGATTTCTCTTAAGGATTTAATTAAGGACACAAAGACTATTACAGCACACAATTGAAACCAATGTAAATATTTAACAATATGGGACTGTCCAATGATATATAAAATGTTATTTAAACATGAACACTATATTGCATGTAACTCTCTGACACCAAAAAAGCTTATAATAAGTAGTTCAGCGAAAGCACCAGCTTTTAAAAGCAGTTTTTACATAGTATGTTCACATTTCTTCAAAGATACCCAGAAGGACTTGCACAAAAATATTGACAATGATTACCCTCAGGCAATTTTGGGAAATTTAAAAAATTATATTGGATCTATATTAATTGGTTTGGTATTTTTTTATTTAAAAAGAAAATGGTATTCTGGTAAATCTCTTATAAGTACCCAGACCCATTTCCTTGTCATTATTTATCAGTGTTCTATCAACAAGAGGCAGGAGGTGTGTCCTATTTTGAGCTGCCAGTTAGGAGCTGGGGACAGGGTACAGCTGGGGCACGTGCTGGGCCTGTGGTGAGTTTGATCGGGATCACTATCAGCAGGTGAGTGAGGTTGTCTAGTTCTAAGCTGCGTTTCAAAGAACAGATTAAGTGCTCTGCTCAGAATTCCGCTCCTCTCATGATCCTGGAGGGAATTCTGCCCACACATAGACTCTTTGTCGTTCTGGGCCTCCCCCATTACCAGGGTATCTCTCCCTGTCCCAGTCAGCGTTGGGTTCACTTCTCCAGGAACATTCTGGGACCTTCCTGTTGGAGTGTATGTCCCTTTTCTGTGAGCACCCCCATCACTGTTGTGCCAGGTATCATCTTACTAGACAGTACTTTTCATGTGTCTGCTCTTTCTTCTCCCTCCACAACCAAATCACACTCTTCAAAGATAGCAACTGTCTCTATTTCATCTTTGTATCCTATGGGGTTAGCACAGTAGATGCTCTGAAAATCTTGTCCTGAATGGAACCAACATATAGATGGGGCCTGTGGCACTGCGTGGCCAAGGATCGGGGCGACATCCACCCCCACTGGGAGCAGAGACCACATCTCATTCCAAAGGAAGAGCCTGGAGCACAGGAAGGCTCATCCCCATCTCATCAGTCAGGGGCTGACTCTATGACAGAGAATCATCTCCATGGCTCCCCAAAAATACTGTTTTCCTCCTCTCTCTATCCCCAAGCTGGGTCAGGAGTTTCTGAGCAAAGGGAGTTGATGATATCCCCAAAGTTAAAATGGTCCTGCCTTCCTTCGCAGTCGGGGGAGAAGCTATTTCCCTCATCTGGGTCCTGAGGAGCAGGGTCTTCTTACTGATCCTCACCCTCCGGGTCCCCTCTTTTTTTTGAGTTGGAATCTCACTCCGTCACCCAAGCTGGAGTACAGTGGCACGCTCACAGCCACCCCAGCATCTACCTGCTGGGCGCCGGCGATTCTTTCCACCTCAGCCTTCCAAGTAGCTGGAACTACAGGTATGTGCTACCATGCCCAGCTAATTTTTTGTTTATTGTAGAGACAAGGTCTCACCAAGTTGACCAGGCTGCTATCGAAGTCAGGGGCTCAGGTAATCCACTCGCCTCAGCCTCCCAAAGTGCTGGGATTATAGGCTGAGCCACAGAGCCCCGCCCTTTTTTTTTTTTTTTTTAATCACAGCTGGGAGGCTGACCTTTCCTGAGATCCAGCCCTGCCCCCAGTGGAAGTGAGAATTATTTAAAAAGTGTGGGGTTTGGTGTCAAACAAACTGAGACCCAGGTCTAGGCTACTGGATGAGTTAGCTGTGTGACTTTGTGCAGGCCTTGGACAGTGTGTTTTTGTTTTCTCATCTCAGGTTGCCAGAAAAGTTGGTTGGTAAGAATAGCTTAGATCGATCTACAAAAGCATTTGTAGACTTGGCAGTGTCTACACTGAAGTGTCTGAAACTCACTGCTCATGATTCACAGGCTCACTGTACATCACAAGCCACCAGTTGAGCTTCCACCACCATGCTTGTCTCTGCAGTCTGGTTCTAAGCTTGACTTAATAGTCCTCTCTCCTGTGGAGGCTCTGGCCACTGCCCCACCCCAGGGACTGGATCCCTGTACTTTAACTCCTAGATCAGGGTGCAGGGTAGTATTTCTCAAAGTATTACCTGCATTATCTGCTTCCAAATTGCCTGGATACTGATTGAAAACCAGATCCCTGGTTCCTATTCCAGACCCGAGGGTCAGAATTGGCTGTAGGAATGAGTGGAAATCTATGTTGTTATGAAGTTCCCCACATGGCTCTGCTGTACTTTAAGGCTTGAAATCACTGATCCAGTGCCTGAATGCTGGGCATATGCTTCTCAGATGCCATCTGCCTCTTTACCTCCCTGACTAGCCTGGGTTCTGGTGTTGGACTCTCCCCATTTCTGGGTCTGTGATACTTGTATGCATGCTCTTGTATCATTAGTGTACTTTTGCTATCAAGTGAACAAAAACCCAACCCAAAAAGATTCAAATGAAAAGCATTTATTGTAAAAGTACAGAGCTGAGCTATTTTCAGGTGTGGCTTGATCCAGGGGCACATGGCAGTTTCCCTCTGCCTAGTCACTTGGCTGTACTTTTCTCCGTGCAGGTTGTATTCTCAAATAGGATTGACCCTGTGGTTACAGAATGACTGCAGGGGTTCTAGGCTTCATACAATATCCGACTCAGGTCTGGTAGAAAATTTAAGTCTAGACTTCCCATCAAAACCTCGTGGGCTCTCTCTGGCTCTGATGGGGTCTCTTGTGTATCCCTGAGATAGGCACAGAGCACAGGAGGATGTGTGGCTCTGGTTGACCAAAGTGTGGTGCTGGTTAACTCTATTCAAATCACAGAGACTGAGATGAGCGGAGTTGTACATTCCCAAATGAAAATTGGGCCTTTCCTTTCATTCAGCAGCTGGGGAGCCTACATTCTAGAATTTGCTTGTTTTTGGCAGGTTCTGGAAGGAAGGTCTGTTGTGCTCGAAACTGGATGTTTGAAGTCACCCATGTGCTGAAATGACAGAGAAGAAGGCAAGATACGAATGCTTCCACCTAAGCTTTAGGGCCTAAGGGGACTTGTCACCGAGGTATGAGCAGACTTTTGAGTGATCCCAGAAAACAAATGTTCATTATCCCTTTTGTGAACTATAGACTCTTTGCAGAGACTATGGTGAGTCAAGCCCTCAGCCCTACATCCTGCTACATCCTGACACCGTAGCTGGGTCGGCTCCTGAGTCTGAGACAGGACCGCCCTGGGATTGTGCCATCCCCATGGATTCCTCAACCCTGCACTCTTTCCTCCTCTCATCTATGTCGGCCGTGCCCCTTGGAGGGCCATGCCACTTCAACAGGCCCAGGTTCTAAGTACCATTCGTGATCACCCATGCTCAGATCCAAAAGCAAAACAGAAATTTCTTTCGAGATCCAGAGCGGGAGGCGGTCAGCTGAATTGAGACATAATTCAGGGTGAGGAAACCTCTGTTATGAAAGCCTTTTCCCTCTGTCAGAGGTGATTTCACTCAGACATTTTTTTTAAAAGCTCGGGATTTATCCCCTCTCAGGCTGCTCTGTGGGGGGTCTGGCTGGAAGGCCCCGAGCACAGGAGTTGATTGCTAGAAACAGGCTGCACTGTGTTCCCGCAGGAGACAGTTGCAGGCTAAGAGAACATTCTCCACCCCGCAGGTGGACTGCCTGAGGGCTGACACTGGAGTTAGAGATAATGAAAGGAAAGAGGTAAAGAAGGAGTCAGGGTCAGGGAGGAACCTTTGTTCTCTGGCCCACATGCCAGAGTTGGAACACACCAGAGACAGTCAGAGGGCTCCAACATGTCTGCCTCTTGCTGTGTGGGCAAGAGAGCAATCACTTACCTTCTCTCACTTGTGCTGAACCAATTTTCACAAAGGACGATGCCTACTACACAGTGGATCTTCCCCACAAGGCAAACGTAATTAGATGAGAGAAAAACAAAGCTCCAAAATCCTAATTAGGCTTTACACATCTGAGCATCCAGGGAACAGGGGCTGAGGTTGTCTGGCCAGCAGACTGCGCTCCCTCACCAGACCTGGCCAAGCTAATGCTGGGAGCGAGAGCTGCACTACCCATGTTGCTGCACTACAGATCCCGGGGTTGGCTTTCGTTCCTTCCATTCAGCAGCTGTAGAGCCTACGCTCTGGAATTTGCTTGTTTTGGGCATGTCCTGAAAGGAAAGTCTTTTGTGTTCAACACTGGATCGTTTGAAGTAACTAATGTGCTGAAACGACAGAGAAGAAAGCAAGATATAAATGCTTTCTCCCAAACCTCAAGGCTTAGAGGGACTTATCAGCAGCAGACAAGCTTTTGTTTTCGTTTTACCTCACTCTGGCATGGAGGAAGTGGAGAGGTGATCCAGACTGGATTGAACTCTCCCAAGGTCCAGGAGATTTTTGTGACCAGGCCTTGTGACCTGGGAGCAGCAGAAACATCAGGAGAATTGGACTTTCAGCTTGACATTCTGGGAATTTCCCCAGTCTTCCATGATGGGAGCATCCAGCCTCTGTGGAAGGACTAATTTGGCATGGATAGGAGATTACTTGGCAGTCAGGGAGGAAATGGAGGATCATAGTCCTTCTGACTCTCCTGCTTCAACCCCACGGTGACATTACTCTCAGATGGTGCCCAGGAACCTGCTAGCAGTGGTACTTTGATGGCACCAAGATTCTTTGTGGAGGGCCCCGGCTTTTCTTCCTGCTCACGTCTCCTTAGATGCTGAAAAATGTAGGAATACTAATGAGGAATATCTTGTCGGGCTGCCTTGCCAGAGAACAAATACTGGTTATGAACAATAGAGCCACATCTGGTGTGCAGAAATATGAATCTTTAAGTAGTGTTTCATGGAGTGTCTTACAGAAAGCAGCACATCAAGTTATTGATTCAATCATTTAAAGTGCATTAACAGAGGATGCCTCCCAGACTAAGATATCTGAGTGTCTGGCCAGTGAAAAGCATCCAGGCAGGAAACATATATTAAACTCCTTTGCGTCCTTGTGTGAGCATAGTGTATGACATGGGCTGTCGATATTATTATTTTGTTTTACTTGGGTGATGAGATAAGCACGGAATCGAAACTCCATGTTTGTTTCTAGTCCTGACCTGCAGTGTCCATTTAGGGAAATAATTTGTTTTCTTGAACTCATCATATGACTTTAGTTTGTAATCAATAGAATCTATTGGACTTTATAAAACAAACTGAAAAATTCCAATGAGGCCAAGTCACAAAGGAATTTTCACAAATATCACATCATTTCTGCTCTGTTTTCTCAACTAAGGGTACAAAAAGTTCAGGCTACCCCCAGGATCTCTTGCCTACTTGAATAGTATTGCTCAGAGATCAGCTAGTACTTTGACTTAACTGTCTTGAGCTTTGTACCTGTGACATCGAAAGCACACAGATCCACATTTATGTAAAGAAGTCAGCCGTAAAGATGTTTCATTATATCATGCAAAATAATCATCTCCACTGAATTTTCAAAGACTTCAGTAGTTTGGTGTCATGCCAGCACCACCTTTATTGAGTGCTTTTATCAAATCTTAATCAATGAAAGGGCCCCAACTTTGAAATATTTGTGGGAGTTGAACTCACTGTGCTCCCTTTGGGGATGGAGGATGTGGTTCAGGAGAGCAGGGCCTACTCGTAGGAAAATCTGCTAATTCTGTCCCACAAAAGGAGGTGGGGAGAGAGAGAATGCATTTTTATTTGCTTCCTAAAGGTTTATTTGCTTGTATTCCTTTGGAAAATGGGATGACTGTGTGTGTCTGGGTTATAGTTGAAGGAATAAAACATCATTTCATACCATACCCGAGAAATAAATAACATCTGAACCTCCATAAAGATAATAAAATGGGCCAGTTCCCTCTGGGAACATTCTGTGCCTGTCCCTGGAATCCCACTTCCATTAATATATATGGATAATGCCTGACATTACTTTATAGCTATGGGCCTGTCAACCCTATATTTATGAATACATCCCAAGGCTTTTCTGTAGTTCCATAAGGTGATAAAAATAGTTTCAACAGTGAATCTATATATCCAGTTGCACATAAAAGCAAAACACTCTCCACTGAATTGTAAACTATTTCATAAGGTAGAGGCTATTTTGCAAAGGCTTCCTAGTATCAGGGCTCCGATAGGGTCAGGACTGGCCAGTCTGGTGACGCCTGTGAGACCAAGCTCAGGTGACTATGAATTAGGTCTTGCCTGTCCACCTTTGTCCCTCTTTTACCTTATGTTTTTGGGAGGAATTTTTTTCCTGGCTCCTTGGTTTCAAATTGCAAAGGAGAGGGAGGGGGGAGGGGGAGGGGGAGGAGGAGGGGGAGAGAGAGGGAGATGGGGAGGGAGAGGGAGAAGAAACCTATCATCAACTTGATCCTGAAAGGAACGGCTGTAGTAAATATTCACATGTGTTTTAAGTCATGTCATCTTCACAGCAACCCCAGTGAGGCAGCTCCGGTTACTATGTCTGCTTTGCAGGTGAGGAAGGTAAGACACAGAATGAACAGGCCATTTTTCTAAAAGTACAGGGTCAAGACAAGAGTCCAGGTGGTTTGGCTTTGGAACCTAGCTCTTCATAACGGCTGCTAGTGCCTGTGTCAGGAGCAGTTGCTTACAATATGCCTGGGACCATCAGAAATGCAGGGCAAAGGAAGCTTCTTAGGTGACATGTTGCTGTGTTGCCTCTGTAGCTTTCTTCAAAGGCAATCTCATTCATTAAAACAAAACAAAACAAAATGAAACAAAACCTTATGAAAACAGAGCTGTCTCAGTCTTCTTTTTCTTATCAATTCAGTTAAACCGTGGTTGCACCACACACTGTTCCTGAGTTGAACATTTTTCAAAGCACTTGTGATTTACTCTGATAGAAAAATTCCTTGTCCCTCAGCTCAGAAAGCTTTCTTAGGCCCATAAGAACCCTACCTAATAACTGAAGTGTAATTATAAACTCTGAGATACTAAAAATAGGAGGGGTTCATTTGTTCAAGGGTTTTCTTTCTCCTTCCAGTCCAGTCACTCAATTTCTTAATGGTTGGAGTCTATAAGAAGGAAGTGTCCCTGTGAGGGACACTTTAACCTGAGTGCGGAAACGCAGCACATTGAGCAAGACACTTGCCTGGGCCTAAATCTTGGCGTCACCACTGGACAGCAGGATGACTTCCAGGAAGTCACTTAACTTCTGTAAGCATTAGTTTTCTTACTTGTGAAATGGGAGTAATATTCATACCTACCCCATAGTATTCTTAAGAGGAAATATGCCCAAAAAATTTGCTTAGCACACTACAGGAACATAGTAAACACTCAATAAACGAGGCTTTTATGGTTATTAAAGTTATCTCATCTTTGGTCAGATACTTTCAGTGATGGAGAGCTAGATACTTCCTAAAGTAGTTTGTTGGAAAGCTCAGGAATCTTAGCTTTCTAGATAGGAGAGACCAATTAGTCTAGCTTCATTTGTTCACAGGCAAGAAATCTGAGGCACAGACAGATGAAACGTTTATCCAAGGGCACATCACTAGTCAAAGGGAGGATGAACACTAGAACTTCAGAGTATTTGGAACCTGTTCTGGCATCCTTTCTTTTACTCTTTTCTTCTTTTCTTTCTTTCTTTTGTAGAGATGGAGTTTTCCTATGTTGCCCAGGCTGATCTCGAACTCCTAGGTTCAAGCAATCTTTCTGCCTTGGTCTCCCAAAGTGCTGGGATTACAGGAGTAAGTATACCAAGCCCTTTTCTTTTCTTTCTTTTTTTTTTTGACTCAAGTTCTTGCTATGTTACCCAGGTTGAAGTGTAGTGACAGAATCACGGCTCACCACAGCCTTGACCTCCTGGGCTCAAGTGATCCTTCTGCCTCAGCCTCCTGAGTAGCTGGGCCTACAGGCATACATCACTGTGCCTGGCTAATTTTTTGATTTTTTTTTTTTTTGTGTGTGTGTGGTAGAGTCAAGGTCTCATTATGTTGCCCATGCAGGTCTCGAACTCCTGGGCTCAAGCAATCCACCCACCCTTAGCCTTCCAAAGTACTGGTATTACAGGCATGAGCCACTGTGCCTGACCCCCTATCATTTCTTAATTACAAAATCTGCCTCCCTGTAATTTTTCTCTAGATGTCCAACTATCTCCCATTATAGTCCCTGGCAGTCTATACTGGATACTTTTAAAACCTGAGTGTTGAAATGACAGTTCACGTTGTCTATAATACAGTTCACATTGTCATAAATACTAGAATTCTTGTTTTTTTGTTTGTTTTTCTTGGTACTTATGAGTACTCTGCAGATAGGTTATAGAAGCAGAAGAGGTGCCCTTTGCTTATTAACATGGCATGGCTCTTGTATTTCTTATAGTTCACATTCTACTAAAGAGTAGTCCTGGCACGTAATTATCTGTATTCTTTCACCTGGAATTGTTACGAGTAACATTTTGTTCATCTTTCAATCTCCACTCTTTGCCAGATATTGTGGTACATAGACAATGAGACAAGTTCTCTGCTCTCCAGATGAGTAGTAGAAGAACAGATGCATAAATTGCAAATAATTAATATGTTGGAGACAAGAAAGGTGCAAGGTTCTCTGGATGCAGAGAGGAAGGGGGTTTAATTTGTCTTGGGTTGGGGATTTAGGTAGGAGTGGAGTAGGCCCAGGTAGAGAGTCAGCTGAGCAGGTGATCTATGGTGGTATAGATGTAAGCGATGCCTTTACTGTGGCAGAGACTAGCTAGTTGTTCCAGAATCATTGCCCTTTTTTTCTGGGCATATTCGTTCTCTTCGTGGTCAAGAGGCCAAGTGTCTGAGTCTTAGCCAATAAAATCTGAGCAGAAGTGACGGATGTATACTACTACAAGGCCTGGCCTACACATTCTGCAATTGTTTGTGTGCTTCCTCTGTCTCAATGCAGACAAGATAGCCAACTGGAAGCCATGTGTTGCAAAATGGAAGGGGCTGGGTCTCTGACTTAGAAGAGAGCCTCCCGCTAATCCAGAATATGTGTTTTGGACTTTATGTACATAAGAAATAAACTTCTATAATGTTTGAAACCATTCTACATTTTGGGGTCAATCTTTTGTTTTTGAAGCAATCAGTGCTCTATTATTGCAACTTCTAAACTCAGAAGTATTAGTCAGTGTCGAATATTGCAAATACTAAACTCAGAATTATGGATGTTTTTATACCATGTTGAAACCAACTAAAACTAACCACAGTAATCTGAAAAGATGCAACCGGTAATCCTGCCTTCTTAGTATATTAGCCAAGGGACTGACTTTGGGAGTTAGACTCACAATATGTTCTCCTGGAAAATTCCATTTGAGATATATTTGGTCTTTTATCCTAAAAGAAATCATTTTAACCTTGATTGAAATGTTCCTGTTTCTCCTAGATAACATGGCCTATTCTACAGCTATTGCTGCTGCTAAAATCTATAGCTTGCTTTTTATTTTTATTGTCCTAAGCAAGAGGGAAGGAACAGGAAAAGCAACTTTGTTCCTTACAAAGAGAGTAAAAAGAGGACTAGCTTATGTATGAGTGCAGAAAAAGCTTAGAAGAAAGAATATTTTGTCTCATGTTGGTATGATTTTTCAGGGCCTTACCTCCAGTTTACTAACCTTCCCACATGTCTAACTTGATTTTCATCAGATCACATACTTTATTATATTTTTATTGTCATTTAGACTGCCTTGCCACAAATTAACCCATGAAATTTTATGTTTTCTGACACAATCAGAAAAGAAATGAATTGAAGAATTTAAAAAGAAAAGAAGATATCTGGCTATTGATACTCCTTCAGTATATACATATGCAACATTTTTTTTGTTTTTTAGAAAGCAGGATTTATTGAGAGGAAAGAAAAGCTCCCACAGTGGGAGGGAACCCGAGGAAATTGCCCACAACACATTTTTTATTCATGCATTTATGCATCTGTATTAGTTACCCATTGTTGCACAACAGATTACTCTAAAACTTAGTGGCTTACAACATTAAACATTCATTATCTCATAAAATTTCTGAAGGTCAGGAATGTGGGAATGGCTTAGCTGGGTGATTCTGGCTCAGGGTCTCTCTGAGGTTGTAGTCAAGATGTTGACTAGGACTGCATTCATCTGAAGGCTCAATTGTGGCTGGAGGATCTGCTCCAAGAAGGCTCATGCACGTGGCTGTTGGCCAGAGGCTTCTGTTCCTCATTATGTGGGCCTTGCAGGTCAGCTATCTCCATCCAGAACAAGAGACTCAAGAGAAAGTGTTAATAAGTGAGGAAGAAGCTGCAGTGCATTTTATGCTCCAGTCACTGAAATTAGCCATTATCGTTTCTGCTTTATTCTAATTCATTAGAAGAAAATTACTAAATCCAGCCCATACTTAAAGGAAGAGTAATTAGCTCCACCTATTGAAAGGAAAAGTATCATAGAATTTGTGGGTATATTTTAAAATCACCACAGCATCCAATATGCTTCTAGTACTTTCTTTGTTCCAGACACTCTTCTAGGCACTGGAGATCCAAGTATAAAGAAAACAACAAACCTTTCATCAGAATAGCTGTCATCAACTTTAGCAATTGATATTAACGGACCAGCTTAGAGACACTTTTTCAGCCCCCTTCCCCTACTGTAGGCCATAAATTCAGTCCATCAGAAGTTACCATTGCTGACTGAGTGCCTGCTATGTCTCAGACAATGCAAAGAAGGAAAATATCATATATGGGCTGCCCAGTTGAGGATACGACAGACTTACTTTTTCTGCTTGATATTTCTCAGTCATAAATAGAACACATTTAGATGCCCTTCATATTGTGTACTTTGGAACATCAGAATCCTTCCTGCAACCAAAGATTCACATCTTTCCTCCACAAATTCTGTTTTCTAGTCAACATTCTTGTTGATAGATTGCATATATACAAATAAATAGAAAACAAATGAAAGAAAGTTAGCATAAGTTTCATGACATTAACACAGGGAGTTACATATGACTCAATAATGGTAATTATAAAAAGAATTATGCACTCATGGTGAGACTAATCAATTCATGTGGCTCTTTTTAAACTATAGTTGACCCTTAAACAACATAAGTTTGAGCTGCACAGGTCCACTTATAAGCAAACATTTTTCAACCATACTCAGGGAATGCAATATTCCCAGAATGTGAAACCCACACAAATGGAGGGCCAACTTATCTTCTATGCAGACTTGAATATGGTTAATTTGGTGTATGCTGGGTCCTGAAACCAATCCTTCATATATCCCAAGGAATGGTGTACTCCCTTTGATAAATGGATACGTGGATGTAACCTTGGGTAAACTTGGATGCTCTGACATATATCAACTCTGACTTCAGAGAAGCAATGCCTTATAGTTCTTTTTTTTTAAAACATATATTTTATTTTAAAATTGTGGGTACAGTTAAGGGTTAGGTATACAAATATGCATCGTTCAGGCACCCTTGTTGATAAAGGGTGTACGGCCGTCCCCAGACAGATATTGACTACCATTAATCCCACCTCCCTTCTCCCCCCTATGGTTTCCTGACACTGTCAAGCCTTTTCTTATAGTATTACGGTAGTTGTTCAAGGTCCACTTATGAGTGAGAACATAAGATGCTCAGATCTTTGTTTCTGTGATATATACTTATAATTGTAATTATAATATATATATATATAATATAATTTTATACACACACACACACACACACACATATAAAGTGCCAACAGTGTTGGTTGCTGTGATCTCTGTCTTCAGGGACAAGGAATCCTGGGGAAGTGAAGGTAGCATTGGTGGAAAGAGTTGCCACAGTGGTCTGAATGCTGAGAGAAGACTGCGAGAACATTTTTAGGGATACAGCATAATATGGAAGAAATGTGTCCACTTGATGCATGGGGAGGCTGAAATGCCAAACAGCTCTCTTGGCTAAATTTAGCAGAAGTGCTCTTTATTTAGGGACTAAGTTAGCAAATATGTAACACTGAAGGAGTACCGGAGCAGACCACCTCGCATGCCGACCAGCGTGTGCTGCTAGGGCTGCTCCTCCCACAGCAAGGCAGCTTTCCACCATGACCCTGCATGCCACCCCTCGCCCGCTCTGACAGCAGGAGCAAAGGCCCGGGGGCAGCTGCCAGTGTTGGAGTCCCAGAGGTTTGACTGCTTTATCTCCCAACTGACCCCAACTCAACAAGGAAGGCCCTGAATTCTGTGCTCTTTTATTGGTGCCTGAGATGAAATCTTCAGATCACCAAGGGAGGATTCTCACTCCCTTTGGGTTTTTGACAAGGAGTATGCTTTTGAATGCTCTAAGCATCAAGAAACAGGGATTTCCAGTAGCTAAGCAGCAACTTCAGCCCATCTAGGTATCTGTTCCAAGGTTTTTGGGTCTGATCCCGGGAATGGATGGGCCAGGGGCAAGCTTTGATCAGATCACTCAGCCATCAGTGAGTGACAGCTGGGGTGGTTCTCCAGCCTGGACCTCCAAGACCAAGGCTTTTGGTCTCTCATGTAAGGGCTCGAGGCTCTGATTCTGATTGGCGTCAGCTGGGAACTTGCTGGAAATGCAGAGCGCCACAGACCGACTGAACAGAACCTACATTATGACAAGGCCCCGGGGGTTCAGTGTGCCACTGGAAACCTGAGCCCCACAGGAGTGGGTGGAGGAAGTGGAAGCCACAGCCTCATACTAGCCCGGCTGTGAATTTCTTTTCTTTTTCTTTTTTTAGATGGGGTCTCTCTGTGTTGCCCAGGCTAGAATGCAGTGTCATGACCACAGCTCACTGCAGCCTTGACCTCCTAGGCTCAAGTGATCCTCCTGCCTTGACCTCCCAAAGTGCTGGGATTATAGCCATGAATCAAGACACCCAGCCCTGGCTGTGAGTCTCTATCTCTGGCCTGAGCCACTTTGCTGGGGGTGGCTTTGGCGGTTTCTATTCTGTTTTTCAGGCAGTAAGACTTCAGCCCCATCCTCAGCCCCGTCGGCAGAACAGGGAGGTCAGGCCCAGTCACATATGGCTCTGAGACCCTTCAGCCTTTGGTGATCCCAGGCGTTTTAATCTGGTGCCAGTCTTATTTGAGAACCACCCACTTGCAGGGAGGCACAGGTGCAAAAAGGGGGAGAGGAGCAGTGGCGGTGCCCGAGGGCTGAGGTGCCCACAGGCTGGTGGCTCCTTAAATCTTCCTATGGGGCTAAACATTTTATTCAGTGCTTAAAAGACATAAGGCCTAAAATGGAAATGTTCCCATCCAAAGCACAATGCCTGAAAGCTGGTCTTGGTGGGAGAAGGACACAGACCAGGGAGGACTTGGGTATGGAAGCTGGTCTCTGAGATGCAGCTGCACAGCCATGTGCATGACCTCCGGGTCCCCTACCGACTACTACGTCTTAGCTGTAGATTTCCTACAGATAAGCCTGTGACTTTTGAGAAGGCTGCATCTTTGTTTCCTTGAACTTAATTAATTTTGAAACCAATGAAGATTGCACATACAATGCCCAGGGCAGCATTTGGCTGCGTGCAAGCAGGAAATCCAGTTTAAAATACCAATCTCGGAAGAAAGTGGGACACTGATGAGATGAAGCATGAGCTCCTGGGGACAGGAGAGACCCCGGTCATCTACGAGTCCCCCCTGCGCTCACCAGCCAGGGAGACCTGGCCTGGGGCAGCACATGCCCTCCCAGCAGCTGCCTGGGCTGGTCCTGGTGCTCGGGTGTCTCGAAGGTCACACACTCGTTTTGTCTTTAAAACGAGTCCCTAAAACAACCAAGTATTCAAAGTGCCCAAAGAGCAGAAAGCGAAATCAGAAAGAAAAGTGATTCATTTCGGGTTTGTGCCATCATTATCTTTGCTTTCTCACATTAAAATATTTTGACTTTCTAATCTGTTAGCAGGGAATATGCACTTACGGTATTTGCAGAATCTCTGAAATGTTTAATTAAGCAGAAAAATAGGTCTTCAAAGACAGAGAAGCATTGGGGAATCACAGAGGCTCCACTCATGCAGGCAGGATTCAGTTACAGGCCTTTCCCAATGACCACATGGACCTGGAGTTTTCCAGACAGTGTCCCTGGGAACACTTCCCAGGGTGGGACCCACGGGGAAACAGGGGCTGAGGAGGTCATGCTTGACTAGTGACTTGAGCTGATATCGCCACAGCTACACTGGCTCTCACCACTTCCCAGATCCCACGTCACTCTTTATGACCCCAGGAGCTCAGAACAGAGGTTCTTGGAAACCTTTATTCATGGAATGAATGGATAAAGGAGAAAATGAATGAATGAGCACCAGGTCACACCTCTTGCAGGGGTCTGTACCCATGGACTCTGAAGGATACTGTGGGGGATCTCAGGATCCTCTACCTTTCACTAGTACATGTGTTCCGATGCCTCCTAAGTGCAGCCACTGGCTAACTCAGATGTGGATGAAGACTCAAGGGTGGTCCCACTAGTATCCCATCTGGATGTTGGAATCTCCCTTCC
>CAUYQG010054102.1:0-14673 GCA_963574415.1 Tarsius wallacei | reverse complement strand
TTAATGTTGAACCACCAGGTTGGATAGCAGTTTTGCACTCACGATTTTGGGGAACTGCAGGCTGTCTTCCCAGCAGCTGTACCACCCTATATCCCCCAGCAGTGCACGAGGATCTCAGTTCTCCACGCCCTCACCAACTTGCTTTCTGTTTTGCTTCTCGGTCTAGCCCTCTTGGTGGGTGTGAGCTGGAGTCTTACTGCAGTTTGGCCTACATCTCTCCACTGGCTAATGGTGTTGGCCACCTTTTTGCATGCATGTTGGCCACCTGTTAGCTTCTTGGGAGAAAGTCTTTTCAATTCTTTTGCCTGTGTTTTAGTGGGCTGTCTGTTGTTAACTTGTAGGAGCTCTTTACATATTTTGGATCTCCCTTTAAATCATGGAGAACCTTGCCTCTTGATTTGTGAACTGGCGGGCTTTCTCATGCTGCACACAGAGGTGGCAGCACCCAAAGACACTTGCCTCATGCTGGGACCCCCAGCCCGATGGGGTAGGTGGGGCAGCCAGGGGGCCAGTGGAGGGCCTCCCCTGTTCACTACAGCCTGGTGTGGGGGCTGTTCTGGTGCTCTGGTGACTTAGAGAGGAGGCTGTGGGGAGGCTGCTGTCATGGATGTGGGGAGCTGTGCTTCCTGGATCAGTGCCAGCATCAGACCCTGAGTGCTCCCTGAGGGCTGCTGATTGCACCACTCTGTCCTCATGATTCTGCTGCTCTGTGCACCTAGCCTAGGTCTCGGCCAGGGACTATGTGGCTTTGTGCCTAGGTCTGCTGGCCACTTGGATGGGCGTGCCTGGGGTCCCTAGAGGGGCCAGAGGAGGGTCAGTCTGAAGGTAGAGGGTCACCAGGCTGCAGGGTAGGCTGGAGAAGAAAGATAAGTTAGGGAGGGGCTGGCAGGAAAGGGCGTCAAGTGGTTGGGAAGGGGTGTTGGCTGGCTGGGTGGCTAGGAAGGGGTGCTGGGGCCAGAAAGGGGTGCTGGAGGGCCGGAAAGGAAGTGTTGAGGGGTCAGGAAGGGGGCATTGGGGAGTCAGGAAGGTGTGTCAGGTGACCAGGTGCTGTCTCTGGGGACCCCACATTCAGGAGACCCCAGGAAGCCCACGGAGCTCAGTGCTGGGAGGGCCAGGAAGGTGTGAGGAGGGAAGGGTCTTATTCTGGAAGATGGCAGAAGCCCTTGGAGATGGTCTCCTAGGGAGACCTTGGCCATGGGCTGAGGACTAGTGGCCAGTTGGGGGAAGCTCCTGGGAAGAGGACAGAGGGGAGTCCCAGGCTTCCTGCATGGAGAGAAGGTGGCATTTCTCTGGACCCCAGGCCCGGAACCCCAGTGGCCAGCAGAGGAACCCAGGTGTCTGGCTGGATGAGCTGCAGTCAGAAGCCCATGCACTCTTGCATGGGGTCTTTGGTTCCCTTGAGGGCATGGGGTGCTGGGTCCAGCCTCGAGGTGGGATTTGAGGGGAGCAGGCCGCCGCCACCACCTGGCCTCATGCAGCTGTGGGGGCAGATGTCTTGCCACAGCCGGTGGCTGTCTGGACAGGGGACAGCTGCCTAATCTCGCCCCAGCCCACCACACACCCTGCCGCCTGCCACATGGCTCAGTGCCCATCTTTGCCTGGACCCTCACCGACTCCTGGATAGTCCAAGCTGGGACTTCTCCTGCCCACGCCCCCATCCTGGCTCTGGCATGGAGAAGCGTGTGCAATGGCTTCTCTGGAAGATGACAGGCCGATTTCCTTCTGGAGGCCCCAGTGGGGGTCGGGGGGTGAGGGGAAGGGGTTGGGGTAGGTGGGGCTGACTGGACTCCACTCTTGGCTGCAGGAAAGCAACACCTGTTGACAGGCTGTGCACATCTCCTAATCCTGCCTCCGGACAAGCTAGCACATTGTGCAGGACGGGTGGCGGGGGGCTCCACGGTGCCCACCCGTGCCGGGGTGAGGACAAGGAACGGCTGTCTGGGGGGATGGAGGCTCCTGGCACTAGTCTCTGTGGACTGCAGCCCCAGCCTAGCCCTGAAACCCAGAGGGGGCACCTCGAGGGTCCCAGGCCCTGTGCCTCCTAGCTGGAAGTCGACCTCTGCCAGGCATTCCTCCTGCTCCCAGGGACCTCACCTGCCCTTCAGGGTCTGTCCAGGCTGCTGTCTCTTCTGTCCAGTTGCACCATTCTTTTTCTGGCAGCTCAACTCTGGGGCAGGCCACAGGGGCCCCCCATGAGGTCTCTCTCAAGCCCCCAAGGCTCTCTTGGACCCAAGAACATGGGGGCTCCCTCTGCTTTCCTTGGAAGTCCATGTTACTCGTTCATCCAACAGTTCAGCCCCCACCCTATGGGACCCTGACTCCAGCTGGGATGTGTCTACATCTGAAACTGGACATGGTCAGTAGAGGCCGGGCTGTCAGGCTGCCCTGCCTTCCTGTGTATGGACAATGACCAGGTGTCCAGAGGTGGCCTGGTGGGGGTACCTGCTGATTTCCTTCAGGGGTGTATGTTTGAACACATCAGTGGGCAGGGCCAGGCAGGTGGTGGGGGACAGCCTTGTTGTGCCTCAAGCTGGGTGGCACTGGGCCACTCCTGGCTCCATTACCCGTGGGCCTGGCCCTCCCCAGAGCCAGCACACCCCCCCCCCCCCAGTGTGGTCCTGCTGGCTGCACGCCGCTGCCGCAGGAGGAAGCCCTGCTGTCCAGCTGGCAACCAAGGCACCCCGGGACCGTGGCCGGACGGGGCAGTGGAGTGAGGCCAGTGCGGCCGCGTGTGTTTTTCTTAGCGATACCTGAGGTCGATGAGCTGGGGAAGTGGCTGGAGGCCTGGCTGGGAGGAGATGCTGCTGGAGTCTCCTGGAGCCGAGGACGTCAGAGCCGCGTCCCTCCCGGACACATGGGATGGAGGCCCAGCCCTGAGGTTGCTGTGGGGTGGGTGGGGAGCCACGGAGAAGAGCCAGCTCCGGAGAGGAAGACTACGCACGAGATGACGTGGGTGGCTGCCAGAGGGTCCCTGACTGTCCCTGCTCCTCCTGCCATCCAAGCAATGTGGGTCTGTGGCCATCTGGGAGGTCCGTGGGGGGCTGTGGTCACCCGGCACAGAGCCTCTGGAAGCTTCCACACCCCATCTTGCCCTGGGGATCCTGAGTCCAGCCTCAATTCTCCACTGTGGGGCCCACAGACCCACCACTGCCGCTATGGGTTCCTGTGTCCTGCTCCAGAAAGGGGCACTCGGCAGATGGCCCTCCAGGTCTGAGAGAGCTAGGTTGGCCTCACCCTGGAGCAGCGTGGGGAAGCGGGTGTACCAGGCTTTGAGACCCCTGTCCACGTGGGCTGCCCCTGCCCTCTTGCCATACGTGTTGGCACTAGCCTTGCAATAGAGGGCACACTTGGGCCTGGGTGGCATTGCAGCCCTGGGGGACACAGTGGATGTGTGAGGCCGGGGGGCCAGCACGGCCTTGGGGAGGGTGGAGGGTTAACCTCAGCCCAGATTCTCAGCGCTGGAGTTTGTTTTGATTGTTTCACACAGAAATGAAATGCTGTCTGGCAGGCTGAGGTCTCGCCGGCAGGCACTGTGGCTTCTGGAACTGTCTCCTCCCTCCACCCCAGCTGGGGAGAGCGCCTTCCTGGGCAAGGTGGCCATCGGGGTGGCCAAGCCCGCTAGCAGAAGGGAGGTCGGAAGAGGAGGTCTAGGAACCTGTCCTTCCGAGGGGTGCTCTCTGCCCTCACTATAATGGGAGGGAGCTGTGGCTTATGGATGTGGTAGCATGGTAGCCATCCTGGGGCCAGGCACTAAAGGGTATGAATAGCTGGGTCCTCAGAGGGCATGGCCTGGGTCCCAAGCAGCCGGGGCGTAAAGTGAGGCCTGGCTCAAAGAGGGCAGCCATCCCCAAATACAGCTGTCTCCATGTAGGCTCTGCTGCAGGGCTAGTGCTGACCACCAGCCAACCTCCAGGGCTCGGGGAGGCGGCCCAATCACCACTCACATGGGCCACCAGCCCCCATTGTCTCTGAAACCAATGCTGTCTGCCTGTGTGCCATGCAGCATGGCGACCCTCCCAGGTGTGGTTATGGAGGTGTCCTCTCCTGCAACTCAACATCTTCTATCAAGGCTGCAGCATAATATGAACAGACGCGGGGTGGTAGGGGTGCCTGGCTGTGACTTCATTGGGGGGCTGCACCAGGTTACAGGCTGCTGTAAGTTTGAGGAGCTGGTCCCTGCCCTCCCTCTCCTACTTGTGGCTGTGCTGGCCATATTATAAAGCCCCTGAGCCTTTTTCCTGCCTGTGTAGTAGGAATAAAAGCATCCCCACAGGGTTGCTCAGGACAGCATGAAGACAAGAGGACATTCGCCAGTATAGATGTCTCATTTCTGGTAATGGGCCCCCAAGACACAGCCTCTACTTGCTAGAAACAACTGAAGCTGGACCTTTATGTATCTGTGTGTACATATGTGTGTGTGCCTTGTGAAGGGGTATCTGGGTGTGCCTGTGTACATGTGCATGTATATGTCTCTGTGTGTTGTGTGGGTGTGTCTGTGTACTTGTTTGCATGTGTGTTTATGTATATGGGTGTGTCTGCATATATGTGTGCATGTATGTGTCTCTCTGTGTCGTGTGGGTGTGTCTGTGTACATGTGTGTATGTGCATCTATGTGTGGGTGTGCCTGTGTATGCATGTTTGTGTATGGTGTGTCTGTGCATATGTGTGTGTGCATGTGTGTCTCTGAGTGTTTGTATGGGTGTGCCTGTGTATATGTATATATGTATGTATGTATATCAATATGTTTGTGTACATGTGTGTCTGTGTACATGTGTGCCTGTATGTGTGTCTGTATGTATTTGCATGGGGTATCTATGTATGTGTGTGCATGTGTGTGTGTGTTTGAGTGTGTCGGTGTATATGTATGTATGTGTGTACCTCTGCATATTTGTATGGATTATGTACATGTGTGTATGTGCATGTCTCTGTATAGTTGTGTCTGGGTACCTATATGTGTATGTCTGTATAGTTGTATGGGTGTATCTGTGTACATGTTTGTACATCTCTGTGTATTTGTATGGGTGTGTCTGTACATATGTGTATGTGTTTGTATAGGTGTGCATGTGTACATGTGTGTATATGTGTGTTTGTGTGAGTGTACATGTGTACATATGTGTACGTGCATGTCTGTATGGGTGTGTCTGTGTATGTGTATGTATGTGTGTATGTCTCTGTGTATTTGTAAGGGTATGTCTGTGTACATATGTGTATGCATGTTTATGCTTTTGTATGTGTATGTCTCTATGTGAGTGTATCTATGTATATATATGTCTGCATGTATATGGGTGTGTTTGTGTACCTGTGTGTTTGTATCTTTGTGTGTGTCTATATAAATGTGTATTGCATGTCTGTGGGGGGGTGTCTGTGTACATATATATTTGCACGTGTGAGCGGGTGTGTCTCTGTGGGTGTGTCGGTACTTGTGTGTATGCATGTATGCACAGGTGTGTCTCTCTGCATCTGGATGTGTCTGTACATGTGTATATGCATGTGTCTGCATGTGCATTTGTGCATGTGTATACCTGCATTTAATTTCACAAGTGTCAGAGCTGAGGAAGTGAGTGGATGATGGGAGCTCACTTACATGAGGAGAATAGGTGCTGATGGCCTCAGAGCAAGAGGGAACATGGCAGGGGCCAGGGCCTGCTGCGAGCAGGTGTGCTTGGAGGACACCCTTTCTGAGCTGGCTGGTACCCCAAGACACAGCCTTAGGCACGCTGAGCGGGGTATGGCCAGTCCTGAGCATGGCAAGCCCGAGTCCCCCGCGTGATTTAGGGCCTGGCCGTGCCTCGGTCACAGAAGGCCTGGGTCTGTCCTAAATGTTGCCCCTGGCCCTGGCTGGCATGCACAGAGACCCTTTTTGAGATCCACCAACATCCTGGGGCGACTGTGAGTCATCACCAGCTAAGTAACTTGAAGCAACAGGAATCATCCTTTCCCAGGTCTGACCAGGAGTCTGAAGCCCAGCATCAGCAGGGCCGCATGTCCCTGCAGGTTTTGCCCCTTTGGCCTCTGGCAAAGGCTGGAAGCCTGCAGCTGTGTCCGTGTCCCCGCGGCCCCCACCTCTTCCTTCCTGTGGCCTTCTCTGCCTGTCTGTGTCTTCTGTTTTTTGTGAGGACGCCCCTCACTAGCTGTATTGTCTTGAGAGTCTCCTTGTAATTACCCCTTAAAGGCCCTCAGTCCACACAAGGCCCCAGTCTAAGACTCTGGGTAGATATGTATTTTGTGGGGACACCATCAACCCATTCCTGTGTCTTTATCCTCTACTCAGAGCTCTTCCTGCCAACAGCCTCTCACATCCAGTGACCAGCACAGGGTCGGGGAGGTGCTGCTGAGGACCCGGGGCTGGAGAACAGGGCCTCGCACGCTGAGTGCAGAATGGCTCTTCTCTGTGCTGGAGAAGGGAGATAAGCCTGGAGTATCTGCAGGGAACAGGAAACCACAAAAACTGACCCAGCAAGTTTGGAAAAATCCAACAGCACTAGGGGAAAAAGTAAGTTAGGCTGATTCAAAAGCAGATGAAAAACAGCTGAAGGGAATTAGCAAACTGGAAGATACTTCAGAAGAAATTACCCAGAGCGTGGCGGCAAGACAGACAGATGGTGGACAGAAAGCAGGCCGCCCATCGGTGGGAGACGGCTGGAGTGGAGGGCATAGGAAGGGCAGGCTGACATATGATGGGAGAGGGTGTTCTAAAACAGAGTAAAACTCTAAAGAAGACTGAGGAAGCCCAATGTCTTCCAGGGAAGATAATATGAATAAGTTTACTTCGGAAATGTGGAACATTGGCTGGGCATGGTGGTGCACGCCTGGAATCCTACTGCTTGGAAGACTGAGACAGGGGGATCGTTGAGGACAGGAGTTCAAGACCAGCCTGGGCAAAATAGCAAGACCCCGTCTCTGCAAAAAATACTTTTAAAAAATTGGCCAGCCAGGTGCGGTGGCTCAAGCCTGTAATCCCAGTACTCTGGGAGGCCGAGGCGACAGGATTGCCTGAGCCTGCAGGTTCGAGACCAGCCTGGGCAACTTGGTGAGATCTCGTCTCTAAAATAAATCACAAAAAACTAGCTGGATGTGGTGGCATACATCTGTAGTTCCAGCTACTTGGAAGGCTGAGGCAAAAGGATTGCCTAAGGCCAGCAGGTGGAGGCTGCAGTGGCCGTGAGCATGCCACTGCACTCCAACCTAGGCGACAAGAGTGAGACTCCAACTCAAAAAAAAAGGGGGTTTGAGACCAACCTGGGCAACTTGGTGAGACTTTGTCTCTACAATATGTAAAAAAATTAGCCAGGTGTGGTAGCATGCGTCTGTAGTTTCGGCTGTTTGGAAGGCTAAGGTGGAAGGATTGCCTGAGTCTAGCAGGTCAATGCTGGGGTGGCTGTGAGCGTGCCACTGCACTCTGACTAAAAAAAAAAAAAAATTGGCCAGGTGTGGTGGCGCACACCTGTAATCCCTGCACTTTGGGAGGCTTAGGCAGGAAGATCATTTGAGCTCAGGAGTTTGAGGCAGCAGTGAGCTATGATCATGCCACTACTCTCCAGCCTGAGCAATAGAGACCCTGTTCCTACAAAATAAAAATGGAAATGCAGAGCGTGGAAGATGGAGACTCATAAGAGCATTCAGAGCAAACAATACATATGAGGCTTGAAGCACCTGGGGCTGACTGACCTCAGCAGGTGGAAGCCAGTGGCATCCCACGCTACAGGAGGCAAGGAAGCACAGGAGGGTGGTCTTGTGAGGCACAGATGAGGGAGCACTGACAGTAGCACAGTGTCTTTTTGGGCCCCAGATGGAGCCAGAGCACACAGCAGCAGGTGCTCAGGGCAGGGTGTCAACGGGTGGTGTTCCCTGTGTCACCCGATGGGGAGGGTATCGACATTGGTCAGGGTTGGGTAAATGACAGGCATGTCATAGCATGAGGGTGACTGTGACAATATGGAAAAGATTATAAAATTTCAAATGAGCAGAGGGAAATGTGGAATAACAGAAAATAACCCGAAGGAGAGAAAAAATTCCCAAACAGACATGGTCGACAGAAGGGATAAAACAAGAAGGTAAGCGGAAGCCCCAGACTCTAGGGAGGGACTGCTTCAGGCACAAGGCTGGGTTGATTGGTATTGGTTAGGGTTTAGTCTAATGAAGGCTCCCCCATGATAGACCCCCTGTGAGGATGGAGGATGAAGGATGTGAGAGGATAGGGAGAGGGCTCACCAGCTCAGAGGCATAGAACATGGAGGGGCACTAGGACAGAGAAGGAAAAGGGGACAGGATGGAGAATCAGGCTCAGTATGATGACCTAGGACTGTGACTCGGGCTCTTTGTGGAGACCTGGGGCGTGACTCAGGCTCTGTGTGGAGACCTGGAACTGTGACTCAGGCTCTGTATGGTGACCTGGGGCTGTGACACTGACTCTGTATGGTGACTTGGGGCTGTGACTTGGGCTCTGTATAATGACCTCGGGCTGTGATTTGGGCTCTGTATGGTGACCTGGGGCTGTGATTCAGGCTCTGTATGAGACCTAGGGCTGTGACTCAGGCTCCATGTGGTGACTTGGGCTGTGTCTTGGGCTCTACATGGTGACCTGGGCTGTGACTTGGGCTTGTGTGGCAACCTGGGCTGTGATTCAGGCTGTATGTAGTGACCTGAGCTGTGACTTAGGCTCCGTGTGGCAACCTGGACTGTGACTTGGGGTCTGTATAATGACCTAGGGCTGTGACTTGGGCTCTGTGTGGCGACCTCGGGATGTGACTCAGGCTCTGTATAATGACCTGAGCTGTAACTCGGGCTCTGTATAATGACCTGAGGCTGTAATTTGAGTTCTGTGTAATGACTTAGACTGTGACTCATACACTGTGTGGTGACATGGGCTGTGACTCAGGCTCTGTGTGCCAACCTCGGGTGGTGACTTGGGCTCTGTGTAATGACCTGGGCTATCAACTTGGGCTCTATGTAGTGACCTGGACTGTGACTGAGGTCCTGGAGCATCTGAGACTAGTCCTGTGAAGGGCAGGACCCCTGCTGTTGTGTCCATCTCACATGGCAAATCCATCAAGACAGCAGGTCAGTGATGTGGGGTCTGGGGAGGGGATGAGGTGGATACTAAAGGGTGTGGGATTTCCTTCTGAGGTGATGAAGATCATGAGTTTGTAGTGATGGGATGGTGGCACATATTTGTGAAAACACAGAAACCTGCATGGGCAAATGTTTTCGCATGCAAGTTACAGGCTCACCTCACTTTTGCACTTTGCAGATAGATACTGAGTGTTTTACAGGTTGAAAATTTGTGGCAACCTTGTGTCAAATAAGTCCATCAGTGACATTTTTCCGACAGCATGTGCTCATTCCTGTCTCTGCTTCCTGTTTTGGTAATTGTATCTATTAAGTGATCTATGATCAGTGATCTTTGATGTTACAATCATAATTGTTTTGGGGAACCATGAACCACGCCCATGTAAGACAGTGAACTCAGCTGATGAATGTCATGTAAGCTCTAACTGCATCACCAATCATCTGTTCCCCCATCTCTCCCTCTCCTTGGACTTCCCTTTTCCCTAGGACACAATATTGAAATTTGCCAATTAATAACTATATGGTGGCCTCTAAGTGTTCACATGAAAGGAAGAATCACACATCTTTCACTTTAAAGCAAAAGCTAGGAATGATTAAGCTTCGTGAGGAAGGCATGAGGTAGACCAAAAGCTAGGCCTCTTGCACCTGTCAGTCAAGTTGTGGATGCAAAGGAAAAGTTCTTGAAGGAAATTAAAAGTGCTACTCCAGTGAACACAGAATGACAAGAAAGCCTTATTGCAGATGCGGAGAAAATTTGAGTGGTCTGGATAGGTCAAACCAGTCACAACATTTGCTTAAGCCAAAGTTTAACCCAGGACAAGGCTCTCACTTGCTTCCATTCTGTGAAGGCTGAGAGAGGTGAGGAAGCTGCAGAAGAAAAATCGGAATCTAGCAGAGGGTTAAGGAAGAAGCCATCTCCATAACATAAAAGCACAATGTGAGCAGCAAGCACTAATGGAGAAGCTGCAGAAAGTTCTCCAGGAGGTCTGGCTGAGATCACTGATGAAGGTGATTACACTAAATAACAGACTTTCCATGTAATTGAAACAGCCATCTGTTGGAAGAAGGTGCCATCTAAGACTTCCATAGCTGGAGAGGAGCGGTCAATTCCTGGTTTCCAAGCTTTAAGGAACAGGTTGACTCTCCTGTTAGGGGCTAATGCAGCTGGTGACTTTTAAGTTGCAGCAATGCTCATTGGCCACTCTGACAATTCTGGGACTCTTAAGAATTATGCTAAATCTACCCTGTCCGTGCTCTAGAAATGGAACAACAAAGCCTGGATGACAGCACGTCTGTTTACAGCATGGCTTACTGAGTATTTTAAGCCCACTGTGGGAGACCTGTGGTACCTTTTAAAATATTACTGCTCACTGACAGTGTACTTGGTCACCCAAGATCTCTGATGGAGACGTACATGGAGCTGAATGTTGTTTCCATGCTTGTTAACACAACACCCATTCTGCAGCCCATGGATCAAGGAGTAATTCCAACTTCCAAGTCTTATTACTTAAGAAATGCGTTTTGTAAGCCACTGCCTTACTAGATGCTGGTGTGACCATGTGTTCTTTGAGCTATGGCCATCACCATGTTTCCTGGCTTTGGCCCCCTGCCCTTAAATCTTCTCTCTCTCCTCTCCTCTCCTCTCCTCTCCTCTCCTCTCTCTCACTTACTTTCTAAATAAACTATATTTTCCAATCTAAAAAAATGCATTTTGAAAGGCTATAGCTTCCAGAGACAGTGATTCCTCTGATGGATCTGAGCAAAGTAAATTGAAAACCTTTTGGAAAGGATTCACCATTCTAGATGCCATTAAGAACATTGGTGATTCATGGGAGGAGGTCAAAATATCAACTTTAACAGGGGTTTGGAAGAGGTTGATTCCAGCCCTCATGGATGACTTTGGGGGTTCAAGACTTCACTGGAGGAAGTCATTGCAGATGGGGTGGAAACAGCAAGAGAACTAGAATTAGAAGTGGAGCCTGAAGATGTGGCTGAATTGCTGCAAACTCAGGCTGAAACTTGAACGGATAAGGAGTTGCTTCTTATGAATGAGTCAAGAAAGTGGTTTCTTGAGATGGAATCTACTCCTGTGAAGACGCTGTGAACATTGCTGAAGTGACAACAAGGAGTTAGAATATTCTATAAACTTAGTTGATAAAGCAGTTGAGAGGACCAACTTCAATTTTGAAAGTTCTGCTGAGGGAAAAAATGCTATCAAACTGCATCGCATACTATAGAGAAACCTTTCATGAAGGAAAGAGTCAATCATGCAGCAAACTTCATTGTCCTATTTGAAAAAGTTGACACAGACACCCCAACCTTCCACAACCGTCATCAGTCAACCGCTCAGGCAGGACCCTTCACCAGCAAAAAGTTTATGACTCGCCAAAGGCTCAGATGACTGTTAGCATTTTTTATCAATTCAGTATTTTTTTTTAAGTTGGGGTCTCACTCCGTTGTCCAGGCTGGAATGCAGTGGCATGATCACAGTCCACTGTAGCCTCAATCTCCTGGACTCAGGCAATCCTTCCACCTCAGCCTCCCAACTAGCTGGTACTACAGGTGCATACCACTGCATCTGACTAATTTTTTTTTTTTTTATTTTTTGTAGAGCCAAGGTCTCGCTATGTTTCCTAGGCTGGTCTTGAACTCTTGGGCTCAAGCAATTCTCCCACCTTGGCCTCCCAAAGTGCTGGGATTACAGGTGTGAGCCACTGCACCTAGCCATTAAAATGTTTTTAATTAAGGTGTGTACATTGTTTTTTGGACATAATACTATTGCACACTGAAAATACTCCAGTATAGTGTAAACATAACTTGTACATGCACTGGGAGACCAAAAAATCCATGAGACTCGCTTTACTATGATGGTCTGGAAGCTTCCCAGCTGTCGGGGTATTATGCGTCCAGGTGAGACGTCAAAAGCGTTCCTCTGAAGATAAAGAAGGAGATGAGGTGGCTGCTCTCACCTGGGTATAAATTTGGGCGAATCTGGCTGTATTAATGGCCCAGGCAAGATGGGCATCTGTCTCCTTGGCCTGGCTCTGGGACCGGTTTTCTGGGTCTGGCCCCCGAGGCCTCTGCCATCCATTGGGGCTGTCCCTGGTGCCCACTGGCTGTGTCTGGGTGGCAGAGGCTGTCTGCAAAGGGAGTGAGGGAGAGAGGAGTTCGCACCATTCCCTCCTTGCCGGCAGGCAGGGGCTCAGACTGTCCCCTGCCTATGAGGAGAGGTGGCTTCATGCTGACCAGAGACTGTAGTGCCGAAGGCTAGGCTTGGGGTGGAGGATAGTCAGCAACATCATGCCAGTTGATGGCTCTCAGTGCAAGAGGGTGAGAAAAGGGAGTAGGAATCGGGAAGGGAAGGCATGGAGAGAGGGAGCCTAGGCACTGTTGGTGGGTGTGTAAGTCAATAGCACCATAAGGAAACTCAATGGAGGCAGCTGAGAAAGTTAAGACAGGACTACCATGTGATCCTTTCCCGGGAAAGGAAAGGAAGCCCAGGAAAGGAAATCAATGTGTCCAAGAGACATTGTGCCCGCACATGGGGTAGGTGTCCCTCATCTGAGATGCTTGGCCCAGAAGTATTTCCAGTTTGGGGTTTTCTTAGACTTCGGAGTGTTTGCTACACTCACCAGTTGAGCACCCAAGATCTGCAAGTCTGGATTCTGAAATGCTCTAACAAGCATGTCCTTGAGCACTGGTCAGCACTAAAAAGCCTCAGATTTCAAAGCATTTCCAATTTTGGATTTTCAGATTAGGAATTCTCCACCCATATATACACGATGGCTGCTATTCAGCCATAAAGAAGAAGGAAATTATTCCATTTCAGCAACATGACAGCCATGGAGGTCACTGTGCTGAGGGAAATAAGCCAGGTACAAACTTATTTCCATGGAGGAACAAGCCCCCATGGTCTCACTCGTGTGTGGGGATCAGAAATACTCACAGAGACAGGGTATAGAGTGGTGGGTACCAGGTGAGGGTTTGAGAGCATAGGCAACACTGGCCACAGAGCTCATTTCAGCTAGACAAGAAGAATACATTTTGAGATTTATTGCACAAAAAACAAGCAGGTGTGGTGAGGAGTGTGTAGATCAGCTTGATTAGTCATTCCATGACATGTACATATGTCAAACACTGCACTGCAGAGAAGCACACAGTTACTCTCAGTTTAGAGAAATGAGCTGAACTCCTCACAGATGATTGTCATGTAGCAGAACAGCTGAAGGCTGTTTAGGGTTGCAGTCTTGTGGCAAGGTGGTGGACACTAAGGGCAAAATTTGGTTGTGCTGGACAGAAAGTGAGCATTATAAAGACATCCTATTTGGGATGCGATTCTACCTGGAATGAGGACTGAATCTGGGTGGGGGCCCTGGAGGGCTCCTGATCAAGGGGGAAGGAGCTCCAAACCCACGATTCCTGGCTCAGGACTCTACTACAGACACTGCAGGTCCTTAGTGCATGGCCTAGGAAACCCCAGGTGTGATCTAGAGCCTGTGGGAAGACTCTGGTAAAATGACAGATGCTGTTGGCCCAGAACAGAGCCAGGAACAAGCCAGAGGTAGTCATGACATCAGGGGCTTTGCAGGGTTGTGGAGGGCCTCTGGTGGATCATGCTGGGACTCTTAGGTGCTCCTCAGGAAGGCAGGACTCCACCTGACACCTGATATGGAGGCACATGTTGGCACTGGCTGGAGGAGAGCCAGCTGCCTGTGCACAGCAGGACGGAGGCATTTTGGGGAGTTACTTAGGACATGGGAATGGTGTGGCTGTCTACAACAAGACAGAAATGGGCAGATGGAGAAGGCCAGACATGGGAGTTCCATAAAGTTATAAACCTTGGGTGCGGTGGCTCATATCTGTACTCCCAGCACTTTGGGAGGGTGAGGCTAGAGGATTGCTTGAGGCCAGGAGTTCCATTCCAGCCTGGACAACATCGCAAGACCCAGAAAAAAAAAAAAAAAGTTACAAACTTTGGTTCCCCAGAGGGCAACTTCCACCCCTGCCTGCAGGAGGTGCATGCCCAACTTTGGGCCATGCCCTGCCCATCAGCCCTGTCTTGGGCCAGGCGCCCCCCCAGGGTCAAGGTGGCAGCTGCTTGAGCCCAGCAGCAGGTACCCATGCAGGATGGAGGGCCTATGCCCTGCCGTGCCAGGGGATAGCCTATTCCCCCTACTGTTTGTAGAGTGAGCACTGTCACTTCCGGTCATCCGTGCATGTGCTGGGACAGCTCCCAGCTGGCTAGGAAGAACGAGCCTCTGCTGCTGGGTCTCTCTACTGTCCTGTTACGCACAGGCATCTGTGCTGGGCTCCCCCACACGCACCATCCACCCGTGGCTTATCAGCCACAGAGCCTCCTGTTTCTAGCTCTGGAGGCTGCAAGGCCAAGCCCAGGTGTGGCAGGTTCCATGTCTGCAGAGGCCAGCTTCCTGTGTCCTCATGTGGGAGAGAGGTGAGGGGGGCTGTTAGGGTCCCTTTATAAGGACCTGCCTCCCACTCATGAGACATAACCCCCCACAGGCCCTGCCTCCCCCTCCAGAGACATAACCCCCCACAGGCCCTGCCGCCTCCCTCCCCACCCGGGGGTGGGCGGGGGGACCGGAG
>CAUYQG010054101.1:0-18140 GCA_963574415.1 Tarsius wallacei | reverse complement strand
TTCTTTGTTTCTGTGATAGATCACTGAGTATGATAGACTCTAAATCCATCCAAGTTGCTGCAAAGTCCATATGTTTGTCCTTCTTTATGGCTGCATAATATTCTATTGTGTATATGTACTATATATGTACTACATTTTTTTTATCCAGTCCAGCTTCGATGGGCAGCATGGTTGGTTCCATGTTTTTGCTATTGTGAATAGAGCTGCAACAAACATACATGTGCAGGTATCTTTTTTGTAGAATAATTTGAGTTCCTTCAGGTATATTCCCAATAGGGGAATTGCTGGGTCATATGGAAGGTCAATTTCTAGCTTTTTCAGAAATCTCCACACTGTCTTCCAAAGAGGTTGTACTAGTTTTCATTCCCACCAGCAGTGTAGAAGCATTCCTTTTTCTCCACATTCTCACCAGCATCTGTTGTTGTTTGTTTTATGATGGCCAGTCCTATTGGGGTTAGGTGGTATCTCAATGTGGTTTAAGATAGACAAGTGGGACCTCATCAAATTGACGAGCTTCTGCAAGCAAAAGAAATCATTAAAAGACCAGGGGAACAGCCCACAGAATGGGAAAAAAAATATTTACAACTGTATATCTGACAAAGGCCTAACATCCAGGATCTACAAGGAACTCAAATGTGCCAAAAGGAAAAAAACAAACAGCTCCTTTAAAAAGTGGGCAAATGACATGAATAGATAGTTCTCAAAAGAAGATATATGGGCAGTCCACAGACACATGAAAAAGTGCTCAACCTCACTAATCATCAAAGAAATGCAAATCAAAGCATTCTTTTTTTCTGCAATACTTGAAGTAGATATTATTAATTTTTGCTTTGTAAGAATGTATTTTTTTCTTTAATAATACACCTTATATAATTCTTCTTTGTCACCTGGTAACCAAAACTCAGTATTGCCTATTTGATTATTTTGTATATTAAGAAAAAAAAACTTCTTGAGATTGTACTTTTATTAACAATTTTTTAGTGTTTCTATTAATTCAAGTGACTAATGATTCTTCTTCTTTTTTTAGTTTAAACCACATTTGAAAGGTATTTAAACTCACTGCATTTTACCTGTATATTTAGACTCTGAGATGACATGATATAATATATGGATTTTCTTCAGAAAAAATCTGGGATGATTTGAAATAAATTGATAATTATTAAAGTAGTTTATGGGTGCTTGAGGTTCATTATATTATTTCACTACTTGAAAAATTTATGCTTTAAAATATTTATAAATGTTTTAAAATTAAAAATTAGGCTGTGATTCTGATCAGGTACTGTCTTGGTACTTTAGTACTTTCATTCTTGTCACTGCTAGAAATACCTGCACCATTTATTGCCAGGGATTTTCTTTTTCAGACATAATGTCACACCATAAGTTAAAAATTCTTGTGAGCTGCTTATCTTGTTTGTGATTTATTTATTTATGTATTTATTTTTGTCCCATCCCTCTGAGTCTCTCAATGCTGTTTACAAAAAATTAATTATCCAAGTTCCTCAGGAGAGAACTTCAAATATTCCAATTTTGTTGTTACTATTTTAGAAAGAGAAAAGAGATCTAAGAACTTGCTCAAGGTCACAAAGCAACTGGCTGCAAAAATCAGCCCAGGAAACCAAAACTTTGTGGTCCTAGAAATGAGTTACAATCACTGAAGTTTGCCTTGATTGAGACTAAATGTGAACTGTTGCTTTGATTAAGACTGAATTAGATTATAGAACAGGCCCTTACTTCTCTGAGATCTTTGGTATTTATGCACGAACTCAAATGAATCACCTCCAAATTTAAATTGAAAACGTATTTGGCAATAACTACAGGCTTTTGGGATTCATGGAGAAACTTTCTGGATGTGTTCTCCATCAGTCACAGCTTTATGACTCATATCAGTCATCATGAGTAATGCTTGTCAATGTCACCAACATAGACCTTGGCTGAAAAATCAGTGTTATGCACCCTAGCAACGTAAGTTGCAGTAGTTAATGAGACTGATGTTGTCATATCCCTGAGAACAGTGAAGGTCTTATAGTTATTTTTAGAGCCAATAAGGAGTGTGTTTCCTGTTCTGGTAGCTATAATTGTTCTCTGATGAATACATGACAAAACTTTGAGTCTATACATTAAGTTTTCTACAATATATGTTTTTCAGGACTGATTCCAAGGTCATTTCATTAAAACAGATTTCCCAACGGAATAAAATGTCAATGTATTGGCCTGAAGAAAGTGTTGAGATATAAAATGTGTTTGTATTTCTTCATTTACCTCAATAAATAGGTTGTAATATAGAACATTTTAATTTAGAGTTCACATTTTATACAAGACTCATAAACATCATGAAATGATTTCATAATTGGGTCTGAAGAAGTGAAAAGGGATGGTGATTGCTATTTTCATTTAAGTGATGTTAGTTTTTACTGCTGTGTAACAAGTTATCACAAACTTAGAAACTTATAAAGGTACCCGTTTATTAGTTCACAGTCTGTAGGTCAAAAGTCCAGCTCAGCATGGTGAGGTTGTCTGTCCAAAATATCACAAAGCTAAAATCAAAGTAGCAGTTGAACTGAGTTGCTGTCTGAGGGTCTGGTCAAATCCAATTTCATGCAATTTCATCGTTGTTCTTGACGTAGTCCTTGCTGTTGCAGGACTTAGGACCCCTTTTTTTTTTTTTTTTTTTCTGCTTGCTTTCAGCTAGGGCAGCAGTCCCCAACCATTTTGGCATCAGGGACTGGTTTCTTGGAAGACGATTTTTCCACAAAGACAAAAATTTTCCACAAAAAAAAATGAGGAGGTAAGAAAGAGAGGTGGGAGGAAGAGAGAAAAAGTGGAGGATGAGGATCATCAGGCATTAGATTCTCATAAGGAGCATACAACCTGGATTCCTCCCATACACAGTTCACAATAGGGTCCGTGCACCTATGAAAATCTAATGCCACTGCTGCTCTGACAGAAAGTGGAGCTCCCCCGCCGCTAACCTCCTGTATTGTGGCCTGGTTCCTAACAGGTCACGGATAGGTACTGTCTGCATCCCTGGGGTTGGGGACCCCTGAACTAGGGCCAGTCTCAGCTCCCAGAGGCTGCTCACGTTCCTTGCAACATAACCCCCTTCACTCTAAGTCACTGGCTTCAGGTCAAATCTTTCTCATGCTTTGCATCTCTGATTTCATCTAAATGACCAGTCAAACAAAATGCTCTGCTTTAAAGGGCACAGTTGATTAAATCTGACCCACATAAGTAATATCCATATTTTAAGATCAAGTGATTTGGAACCTCAATTGCACCTGCAAAATCCCTTTGCAGTAATACCTAGATTACTGTTTTACTGAATAACGGGGAGAACGTGTGTATGCTTCGGGGACTGGACTCTAAAGGATCCTTGTTAGACTCCTTGTTATCACAAACGGTAATACATAAAGCAAAAATTTAGTATGTCTTCTGCATCCTTATATTTATACCAAATTATCCACAAGACAATTCCACATACCTTGTTTAATGTATTTCTAACAATTATTGAGGATTGAAATTTTGTTTGATTTTGTTTTTCATTTATTCTGGTTGATTTTAAATTGCTTACTATTTTCCATTCATCATATTTATAACAATATTCACCTTTGTAATACAAATTAGATTTAGCAATTCGTTGTTTTGCCAATGTACTGATACAGCTAGGTGAAAGTATGCACGCTTATTTGCTAGTCAATGGCTTTCTAAGCAATTTTGCAGGTACTCAGTATGACTATTTATGACAAATGGTATTGTGAATAGATTTGGAACAGAATAAATCTAATTTGAGAATAGAAAATGGGGCCTACAACCATGCTAGTTCACTGAGTACTCTCTGTAGACCATGGCCCTCCAGAACCCTACCATGTTAAGACTTTGTCTCATTATAGAGATATGGGGTACAAGTAAGGGTTAACTACATAAGTAGGCTGAATGCAGGTGAAGTTTCAGCTTCTAACTGGCCTTTGTAGGAATTTATAGTTTGCTCCTGAGATGGAAATAAATCTGACTATTTACTGAAGTGGAAATGAATTTTCCTGTAAATTCTTAAAATAATTTTGTTCTGGAAAAGTATCAGATAAACTCAAGGTCTATTATGAATCAAAGATCCTTGGATTCATCAAAGTGACTCAAAAGTTACTCATACTTTGGAATTATCCTTTTTATTGTGTTTATATTGACTAATGAAAGACTTAGTCATATGTAATAATACGTGAAATGAAATAGTGTATTATCATAAAAATCATTGCCTGCAATAAATGATATAGTTTCTAGGAAACAAGTTTCTTTTTGTTGTTGTTGTTGTTGTTGTTTATCCAGGTTCAAAGAAAATAAGTCTTATATTAAACAACATTATTTCATAATTCTTTGTATATTAGCATTTGATCAAAAATGGTGGTAGGTAAAACTTATTGAGAAGCTAGGCCAAAAAAGGTAGATCTAAGATCAAATATAAAATTGATAGGTTGAAATGAGTTTGAAAACCCAGGGTCTCAGACAAAAATATAGACAAGATGCTAAATCAATGAAACTGAATCAGTATCCAAAGATATAGACCGTGCAAGTTAAAAATAAAGTCTACATGCCAGTAAGGCTTAAAAAGCAAGGAATCTTGGTTAAATATAAAAAGAGTAATATTATAAAACCATGAATCTAATTATTCTTAAACTCTTCAACATCTCCCATTGTATTTAGAATATAATTCAAATTTCTTACTGTATCTATCAGGGTTTGGTTAGTAGAAGATGAGTCTTTCTATAAACTGTTCCAAAAGGAATTACTTTAGGAATGGCGAGTTTGCAGAACCATTGCAAAAGCTGGAACAGCATGGTTCAAGGGAGCCACCATTAAAGGATGGGGACTGACACCAAAGCATGAAACAATCATGTGCTCAACAATCTTTGTTCTTTACTGTGAAGAAATCACACTTAAAACCCATCTTCTATCCCAAGACCCTGATAAACATGTTAACCTGTTCAAGTAGTTATTTGAGGGATTTTCTACACACAGCATCATATCATCTGACAGTACGGACAGTTTTATTTCTTTCAAACATGTATCTTCTTGGTGCCACCTCAAAATATTTTTTTTTCCTTATCAGTCAACCAACTTTTCATTTAAAGAGTCAATATTGTAAGTTTTGCTGGTCATATGTTCTTTATTACAACTACTCTGCTTTTCAACTCAGCTCCTATATTGCAAAAGCAACTTTGAATACAAAAGTGTTTAACTAATATATAAAGTAAATATTTACAGAAACAATGACAGACCAGATTGAATCCATGGGATGTAGTTAGCTGACCCCAATTTACTTCACTGACTAAAGTTGTATTTGGAGCACTATTTTTAATACAATTTTTACTTCTTAAGGGTTTATTTATATTTTCTATTTCTTCTTGAGTTAGATTTAGTAATTTCTGTCTTTCTACGAATTTTCCCATTTCATGAAAACTTATAAATGTATTCATAATATTGTATTATAACCTGTTTTCCATAGAATTTTGTTGCTTCTTTTTTCATCTCTAATTTTGTTAATTTGTGTCTTTAGTCATTTATATTCTTGACCACTCTAGCTAAAACTTATCAAATCTGTTTCTCTTCTCAAAATCAATTTTTGTCTTCTTGATTTTCCCTATTTTTTATTTCATTGTTCTAATTTATTTTAATCTGTGCTATTTTATTAATTTTACTTGTTTTGAGTTAGGTTTGTGTTTTTATCTAGTTTGTTAGAGTGCAAGATTAGATTATTGGTTTGAATTTTTTTCTAATACAGATATCTCAAGCTATCCATTTCTAAGCAGTGATTTAACTGTATTCTTTAAATTTTGCATTTTTAAAATTTTTTCAGATCAAAATATTCTCTGTTTTACCTTGTGATGAATTATATGATGAATATTCCTTAAAAATGTATATAATTTTAACGTTTGGCAATTTTTTGGATGTTTTCTTTTGTTGATTCTAATTTGCTGTGTTCATTTGATTTCAATCTTTCTTAAAGTATTGAGACTTATTTTATGGCCCAGTATATGGTCTATTGTGAAGAATGTTTCATATGTATTTAAAAAGAATGTTCATTCTCTTGTCATTGTGTGAATTAATGTATAAATTTAGGTTGTCAAGTAGGTTGATAGTGTTAATCTCATCTTTTGTACTCTTTCAGTTAATTATTCAAATTTGGGAATTAAATTCTACAACAATTATTGTTAAATTGCCTATTTCTCCTTTCAATTCTTTATATTTTTGTTTTACTTATTTGGAGACTCTATTGTTAAGTGTGTACACATTTACAATTATTACCTCTTCATAATTTATTGACCCTGTTATCATTAGGTAATATCTCACTTTGTCACCAGTAATGTTTTTCTACTTTGTTTAATATGAAATAGCCACTCAAGTTTTTTTTCATAGTTAACCCTTTTACTGTCTATCTCTTTGTGTCATTGTTTTGTTTTGGGTTTTGTTGTTGATGATGCTGTTGTTTTGATTTTTTCTCTTTTGATTCAGAGGGTACATGAGCAGGTTTGTTACACAGGACTATTGCGTGATGGTGAGGCTTAGGCTTTTATTGAGCCCACGACCTAAGTGGTGGACATGGTACCCAACTGGCCATTTTCAGCTCTTACCCATCTCTCTCTCTATCCCCTTTAGGAGTGCTCCAGTGTCTGTTGTTCCCTTCCTTGCGTCCATGTGCTTTCAGTGTTTATTTCCTGTTTGTTACACAGAATTTTTGATATTCAGTTTTCTGTTTCTCTGACAATTCACTCAGAATAATGGTTTCTAGCTACATCCATGTTGCAGCCAAAAACATAATTTGTTCTTTTTTATGGCTACATAATATTCCATGTTGTATACATACCACATTTTTCTTATCCATTTCACCATTGAGGGGCATGCAAGTTGGCTTCGTGTTTTTGCCATTGTGAATATAACTGCAGTAAGCATATATGTGCAGGTTCATTTTGATAGAGTGATTTGTCCTCCTTTTGGTATATAACTAGCAGTGGGATTGCTGGATCAGTGGTAAGTCTATTTTTAGTTCTTTGAGAAATCTTCAAACTGCTTTCCATAGGGATTTAACTAACTGGCATTGCTTCCAAAAGTGTAGAAGCATTCCCTTTTCTCGACATCCTCACCAACATCTGTTTTTTGGGAATTTTTTTGCTTGTTTGTTTTTACTTTTTTTTTTTTTTTTTTGAGTTGGAGTCTCACTTTTCTGCCCAGGCTGGAGTGTGCAGTAGCACGCCCTGGCTACCACAGCCTCACCCTGCTAGGCCCCAGTGATCCTTCCACCTCAGTCTTCCAAGTAGCCAGAACTACAGGCGTGCACTACCACACCCGGCTAATTTTTGATTTATTGCAGAGTCGAGGTCTCGCCAAGTTCCCCGGGCGGGTCTCGAACCCGTGGGCTCAGGCAGTCCACTCACCTTGGCCTCCCAATGTGCTGGGATTACAGGCTGAGCCACCGAACCCAGCCTGTTTTTACTTTTTAATAAAAGTCATCCTGACATGTACAAGGTGGTGTCTCACTGTAGCTTTGATTTTCGTTTATCTTATGATTAGTGATGTTGAACATTTTGTCACATGTCTTATGGCCACTTGTCTTATTGTGTCTTCCTTTGAGAATTGTCTGTTCGTGTCCTTTTCATGTCTTCTGTCCACTTTTTAATGATTTATTTTTTCTTTTAATTTGTATTTTTTCTTATTCCATGGGTTGTCTCTTTACTTTCCTGATGGTTTCTTTTGCTGAGCAAAAACTTTTCCATTTGATAAAGTCCTACTTGTCAATATTAGCTTTTATTGCATTTGCTTTTGAGTACTTGGTCACAAATTCATTGCTTACACCAATGTCCAGAAGGATATTCCTTAAGTTTTCTTCTAAGATTTTTGTAGTTTGAGTTTTTACATTTAAGTCCTTTATCTATTTTGTGTTTTTTGTATATGGTGATAGATAGGGGCCCAATTTCATTCTTATGCATGCAGTTAGCCAGTTTTCCCAGCATCATTTTCTAAATACAGTTTCCTTTTCCCAGTGTTTGTTTTCCTCAGCTTTGTTGAAGATGAGAAAGTTGAAGCATCAGGAAGTAAATATTTTAGGTTTTGCTGGTCATACACTCTCTATCACAACTACTCTGTTTTTGTTTTTAAATAAAACCATAGTTTTATTTCCAGACTCTCTATCCTGTTCCATTGGTCTATGTGTCTATTCCTGTACCAGTACCATGCCGTGTTGGTTACCATAGGCTCATATTAAAGTTTAAAGTCTGAAAGTGTGATGCCTCCAGCTTTGTTCCTTTTGCTGAGGGTTACTTTTGCTATTTACGCTCTTTTTTTGCTTCTATATGAATTTCTGTATTGTCTTTTCTAGGTATGTGAATAGTGATACTGGCAATTTGATAGGGATTGCATTGAATCTGTAGATGACCTTGGGTAGAATGGACATCTCAACAGTATTGATTCTTCCAATCCACGAGAATGGATTATTTTTCCACGTGTTTGTGTCATCCCTTATTTGTTTGAGCATTGTAAAGGTCTTTCATGTCTTTGGTTAGGTATATTTCAAGGTATTTTTGTGTGTGTGTGGTTACTGTAAATGAAATTATTTTTTATTTGGTTATCAGTCTCCTTGTCTGAGAACTGTCTTTTGCACTCAATTTTGTATTCTGAGCATTTAAAGAAGTCATTTATCAGGTCAACAAGGTTTTCACAAACTCTCCATGGTTTTCTAGGTACAGAATCATATCGTCTGCAAAGAGAGAAAACTTAGCTTCCTCTTTTCCTATTGGTATACCTCAAATTTCTTTCTATTGACTGATTGCTCTGGCTAGGACTTCCAACACTATGTTGAATAGACTGGATGAGTGTGAATTCTGAATTAATTTTTGTGTATAATGAAAGGAAGGGAGTCCAGCTTTATTCTTCTGCTTATAGTTAGCCAATCTTTTTCCAGCACCATTTGCTAGATAAAGTGGTCTTTCCAAGAGTTTGTTTTTGTTAGCGTTGCCTAAGAAAAGATGATTATATGCCAGTGGTTTTATTTCTGGGTTCTCAATTCTGTTTCATTGGTCTAGGTGTCTATTTGTGTACCAGCACCATGCTGTTTTTGTTACTGTTGCCTTTTAGTAAAGTTTGAAATCTGGTAATATTATGCCTCCAGCTGTGTTCTTTTGGTCTAGACTGTCTTTGGCTATTCAGGCTCTTTTTTGCTTCTATATAAATTTAAATGTTGTTTTTTTCTAAATCTGTGAAAAATGATGCTGGTAATTTGACAGGGATTAATTATGTTGAATCTGTAGGTTGCGTTGGGTAGTATGGACATTTTAACAATATTGATTCTTCTAGTCCGTAAGCATGGAATATCTTTCCATTTGTTTATGTCATCTTTGATTTCTTTCAGTAGTGTTTTATAGTTATCACTGACTAGGTCTTCTACTTCACTAGCTAGAGATATTCCAACGTATTTTATTTTATTTGTATGAGTGTGTGGCTATTGTAAATGAGGTTGTGTTCCTGATTTGTTTTTCAGTTTTGGGTGGTAGTTAGTGTATAGAAATGCTGCTGATTTTTGAGTATTGATTTTGTATCCTGAGACTTTATTGAAGTCACTTATGAGTGCTAGGAGTCTTTTATTGGACACTTTAAGGTTCTCTAGATACAGAAATCATATCATTTGCAAAGAGAGATCATTTACCTTCTGCTTTACCTATTTGCATGACTTTTATTTCTTTCTCTCACCTGATGGTTCTGGCTAGAACTTCCAATATTATGTTGAATAAGAGTGGTGAGAGTGGGCATCATTGTCTTGTTCCAGTTCTTAAGGGAAATATTTCCAGTTTCTGCCAATTAAGTATTATGTTGACTGTGGGTTTGTCATTAATGGTTCTTTTTATTTTGAGGAATGTTACTTTAGTGCCTAGGCAGTTGAGGTTTGTCATAAAGGGATGTTGGATTTTATCAAGTGCTTTTTCTTGTGTCTATTGAGATAATCATGTGGTACATATTTTTTACTTCTGTTGATGTGGTGACTTATATTTAATGATTTGCATATATTGAACCAGCCTTGCATCCCAGGAATAAACCTCATCTGATCTTGATGGGTAATTTTTTGATGTATGCTAGATGCAGCTTGTTAGAATTTTGTTGAGAACTTTTGCATTTATTTTTATTAGGGAAACTGGCCTGTGGTTATTTTCTTAGTTGTGTCTTTGTCATATTTTGGGATTCAGGATGATGTTGGCTTAATAGAATGAGTCAGGAGAAGTCCCTTCCTCTCAATTGTTAAAAAATTTTAGTAATTTTGGTACCAACTCTTTCTTGTATGACTGGTGGAATTCAGCTGTGAAACCATCAGGTCCTGTACTCTTTTCGATGAACAAGTTTTTTATTACTGATTTAATGTGTGGCTCACCATTGGTCTGTTCAGAGTTTCAGTTTTTTCCTGTTTCAATATTGGAAGGTTGTGTGATTCCAGGAATTTATCAATTTCCTCTAAATTTTCTAATTGGAATAATACAGATGTTTATAATAATATCTGATGGTTCTATTTCTTCTGGGTTGTTATGAGTCACCTTTTTCATTTCTGAGGGTATTTATTTGGATTTTCTCTCTCTTCTTTTTTGTTAATTGAGTCAGTTGACCTTCTATATCCACTCAAAGAATCAACTTTTTGACTCAGTGATCCTTTGTATTTTTGTTGTTGTTTCAAATTGCATTTATTTCTACTCTTATTTTGATTATTTATTTTCTTCTGCTAGCTATGGCTTCAATTTGTTCCTGTCCTTCTAGTTCACTCAGATGAGATGTTAGATTGTTAATTTGAGATCTTTCTGCTTTCTTGATGTTGGCTTCCAGTGCAGTAAATTTTCCTCTCAGCATTGCTTTGGCAGTATCCCAAAGGTTTTGGTATGTTGTGTCTTCATTTTCATTTGTTTCAAATAATTTTTAAATTTTGGTCTTGATTTCATTGTTTAGCCAAAAATTGTTCAAGAGCAAATTTTTTAATTTCTGTGAATCTGTGTTTTACTTTTGTTTGTTTGTTTGTATGTTTGTTGAGTCAGAGTCTCACTATATCTCCCAGGCTGGAGTGTAGTGGCATGCCCATGACCACCACAGCCTCGACCTGCTAGGCTTAAGCAATCCATTTGCCTCAGTCTTCCAAGTAGCTGGAACTACAGGAATGTACCACCATGCCTGGTTAAATTTTTTTAAGTTTATTGTAGAGGCAAGGTCTCACTGTGTTGCCCAGGCTGGTCTTGTACCCCTGGGCCCAGGCAATCCTCTCACCTCTACCTCCCAACACACTGGAATTACAGACATGAGCCACTGTGTCTAGAGAATCCATGTGTTTTTAAGGATTTCTCTTGATATTGATTTCTAGTTTTATTTCACTGTGGTCAGAAAATATGCTTGGTATGACTTCAGTATTTTGGAGTTTATTCAAGGTTGATTCATGACCAAGTATGTGGTTGGTCTTGGAGTATGATCCATGTGTGGATGAGAAGAATGTATATTCTGTAGATGCTGGGTTAAGTGTTCTGTATGTGCCTCTTAGATTTAATTGGTTAAGCATGAAAATTGAGTCCAGGATTGCTTTGTTAGTTTTCTGCCTCAGTGATCTGACTAGAGCTATTAGTGGTATATGGAGCTCTCTCACTATTTTGGTGTAGTGGTTTATTCCCTCTCTCAAGTTAAGTGGCAATTGTTTTATAAATTGTAGTGTTACTGTGTTGAGTGTGTATATGTTTGCAATAGATAATTCTTGTTGTTGGATTGAGCCCTTTATCACTATGTAGTGCCTCTTATTATTTTTATTTTTTCTTTTATTGGCTTAAAGTCTGTTTTATCTATTATAAGAATAGCTACCCTGGTCTTTGTTGTTGTCCATTTACATTGTAGATCATCGTTCATCCCTTTATCTTAGGCCTGTGCATGTTATTAGAGGTGAAATGTATCTTCTGGGGATAGCAAAAGGATGGGTCTTGCTTTTAATTTAGTTTGCTACTCTGTGTTTTTAAGTGGCACATTAATGCTGGTAACATTCAGGGTTACTATAAATATATGAGGGCTTATACCTATCATAGTGTTGTTGAGGAGTTGCTTAATGGTCCCAGTTTTATACATAATTTATGTGGTCTATAAGCTGTGCTTTCTTGGTGGGTAGTGTCTTTATTTTGTTTCCATGAATTGAGCTCCCTCAAGAATCTCTAGTAAGACCCATCCTGAGGTAACAAGTTCCCTTAGTGCTTACTTGTCTGGGAAGAACTTAATTTAACCTTCATTTATGAAGTTTAGTTTTGGCAGGTAAGAGATTCTTAATTGGCATTTATTTTCTTTGATAATATTATAGATGAGTCCCTACTCTCTTTGGGCTTACAAGGCTTCTGCTGAGAGGTCTGCTGTTATTTGAGTGGGTCTCCTTTGATAGGAGTTCTAATCCTTCACTCTAGCTGACTTTAATATTTTTTTCTTTTGTAGTAATCTTTGATCATCTAATGACAATGTGCTTTGGGGATGTTATGTTGTATAGTATCTTGCAGACATTCCCTAGATGTCTTGTATCTGCGTGTTGACATACCTAGCCAGATGAGGGGAGTTTTGAGGATTTTTCTACAACTACTATCTCCAGAGTGCTTTCATTTTCTCCTTCTTTTTCAGGAATGTTGATCAGATATAGACTTGGTCTCTTTACATAATCCCACACATCTCAAAGTCTTTGTTAATTCTTTGATATTCTTTCTTCTTTATTTGTGTTTGCCTGCGTTGCTTCTGAGGATTCATCTTCAAGATCTAAAGTTATTTCTTCTGCTTGGTCAAGCTTGCTATTACGCTTGCAGCTGTGTTTTGATATTCTTAAAGCAATGTATTTATTTCCAGGAGTTCAGTGTTGTTCTTTTCCAAAATGTTTATTTCAATTTTTAGTTCTTGAACTGCTTTCATGGCTTCGCTGATTTGAGAGTCCACTTTTTCTAGGATCTCAATAAGTTTCTTTGCCATTCAAATTCTGAATTCTGTGTCAGTCATAATGGACACTGCAAGTAATTCATTACTTGGGGGCTGGTGCAGTCATGAGGGGGCAGTGAACCACTCTAGGTTTTGTTTGTTTTGTCAGAGTTTTAGCACAGGCCTCTACCCACCTGAGGTGTTTTTGTATATTTGTTGGTTTGTTTTTCCTTCCTTTTAGGTGTTGTAGTTCAGGTGGAAGGCCTTTAAATGGTGATAGAGTTCCTGCCTAGTGGGTCCAGCAGGCAGGCTGCCTGATGGTGTGAGCTTGCTTGTCCTTAATCTGCTTTTAAGGGTCCCCACTTACCTCTGGGACCCAGATCCAGCAGACCATGATTTGGGCGATTGGCATCCTCATTGTTCTCTGCTCTATTTCAGCAGCAGAGACTGGTGCAAAGGGCTGACTCAGGTGTACAGACTGCCTATTTTAAGTTGCTGGTAGCTGACCTCCTTGAAGAGCAGAAGGTGGCAGGTCCACAGGTCAGTAACTAGCCATCAGTGCCCAGTTAAATCAGCCAGAATGGGAGAGAGCGAAGGGTGCACTGACTACTTGCTGCTCCTGTTTACTGGATCTGAGACCTGTGGTGAGGGTGCACATTATTGTCCTGCTGGGCTGTTCCCTCTCTAACCTGGAGCATCAGAGAAAGGGCCAATACATATTCCTCAGCAAAGGGGCCTTGGGACCTCTCTTTCCTGTAGCAGTAGACACTACTGCTGATTTGTGCAGGGGTCAGTGGCCTTAGGGATTCTACGTGAGTTTGGGTGGTGCTTCACCCTGGGCAGGTCACAGAAGCTTTCCCTTGACCTCAGCAAGGGTGACTGGGGCTCCTGAAGTTTTCTTATTTGCTCCTTCACCACTTCCTCATATTGGAAAGCTCCCTCTTGTCACTGGAACCAAGTGCCCACTGGCCCACCAGCCAGAAACACTTCTCTGCCTCCCATGGGACCAGCCACTTCCTTGTCAGTCCTGAGAGTCAGTTTCTCTACATGTGGCTTTGATTGTAATGACTTGTTCCCTATTTTGGGTTCTTCTCTGTGGGAAAGGTACATGCCAACTGCTATCAGTTGACCCTCTTGCTTCACTCCCATATTTATGTCTCTGAATCTATCACGTGTCACTTGTACAGAGTATATCATTGCATCTGGATTTATTTATTCAGGCTGTCAATCTTTGCCTTTAGACATTAGTGCTCAGCCCATTCATATTTAATGTAATTATTAATAATTGGATTTACACTTGACATTTTTTATGCCTTTTTTGTTCACTCATGTCCATGTCCTTCTTACTGTCTTTTCTGTGCTAAGTAAAAAGTTTTTATTTACCATATTAATACATCTTGGTATATTACTACATTTGCTTAGGTTGTTTTTATACTGACATATCTAACTTACTGTCTTATCACAATCTCCTTGAGATTATTAGTAACTTTATTCTTGTAAAATATAGAAACTTTATTCTGATATAGCTTTATTTCCTCTTCTTTCTGTTGTGCCATGGTTATCTTATATATTACATTTATTTATGTTTTAAATCAATAGATTTGGCTTCACAAAATCTTGTATTCATTAAAGAAGTTAAGAGAATAAAACGAAAAAACTGTATCTCTGTAACCTACTTGTCATTTCCTATAATTTCCACTTAATTCGATGGATTGAGTTGCCTTCTAGTGTCATTCCTTTCTAGCTTAAATAACCTTTTATAGTATTTCTTGTAAAAACAGGTCTGTTTATTTACCTAGGAATGTCTTTATTCTACCTTCATTTTTGAAAGATAATTTTGCTGGATGTAAATTGTTTAATTAGCAGGATTTGTTTTATTTCTTTTCATTTTAAGTATATCATGCCATTGCATTCTGGCTTCCATAGTTTATTATTGAAAATTAGCCATTTAGTATATTGCTTTTCCTTTTTTTTCCATGTGTTCAAGACTTTGCCTTTCAAAAGTTTGATTTTGAAACATATTTCTTTGTATTTAGCCTACTTGAAGATTGTTGAGTTGCTTAAAACTGTATGTTTTCATCAAATTTTAGAAGTTTTTGACTATTGTTTCTTTTTATATTTTTCTACCCTTTCCCTTCTCTTTTCTTCTTCTACTATTCTCATTGCACAAATGTTGATACTCTTAATGATTTCTCACAGCTCCTTTAAAATCTATTTTTAAATTTTTTTTTCTTCCTACTCCTGGATTAGATCACATCTATTAATGTATCCTTGAGTTTATTGACTTCTGTATCATCTAAAATCTGCTGCTGACTTCCTCTAGTGAAGTTTTTATTTTAGTTACTATACTCTTCAAATCCAGAGCTTCCACTTAGTTAATAGTGTTTAATCTCTTTATCAAGATGTCAAGTTATTAAACAAGTGTAATTATGCTGTCATTCAATTCTTTAAACTTTTAAAAAAATTATTTAAACATAATTGTAATAGCTCCTTTAGATCATCACCTTCCAAATTTGACATCTAGGTCAACTCACAACAATCTCTAATTGCTTCTCTTTTTTCTGATAATGGGTGCACTTTACCATTTCTTTACCTTTCTCATAATTTTTGGTTGAAAATAAACATTAAAAATAAAATATTGTACATACTTCAGAATCTGATATTTCCTTCCTGAGGGTTTTAGTTATTACTGTTTGTTTTTTTAGCAACTTACCTGGACTAAGTCTCTGAAATATGGCTCTCTCGCAGTGTGTGACTACTAATGTCTAGGCTTAGGACTTTCTTTTTTTAATGCTGTTTTAATTTTTAAGGTTGACTTTCTCTCTTAGGGACTGACCCTGTCTGAAAAGATTCATTATCAGGCAGTTTTGGGTCAAAGGTTGTGTTCAAACACCTTAATTCAAGAAAGACTTTCACTGTCTTTCCCAGGATTTGAATGCAGGTTGGGAGCACACTACCATTTCAGAAGTTTTCAGGTATGATCCAAGTTTTACTTTCCATCAGGCCCTCTTGTTTCTTATATACCCGTAAACACACCCTCTTAGATCACTATTTCTTACATGTGTGAAAAGTCTGGATCCTGGTGTTTAGGATCCCTATGCATGTTTACAGACTTCCAGTTAATTAAGGATATATGAAAGCCTATCAAGCCTTCTGTTGATACCTCATTTCCTAATCCTCACCATTAAATTTCTGTCAGTTGTCTTCTGCTTGCTGTAGCCAGAATGATGATTTCAGGCTAGCTGAGCTGTGGGCTTTTCCTGGTGGTTTGCTAACAAGATCCTTACTTTTACTGACAACACTGCTGAACATTGTATTTTACACGTTCCACTCCAATAAAACAGGCTGCTCCAGTAGTGAAGAATTTTTGTTTTTCTGGCCTTTTCCACAATTTAAAATTACTGCACCATCCATAGAAGGAGAGGGAGTAGCCCCAGGCAAATATGTCACTAATTCCCACTGTTCTTACATGAAGTTCAGTAGTTTTAACATTTCTTAACTTTGTTCATGCCTTTGGTAGATTTCCAGTTACAAAAAGGTAGTTTTTGACAGTCTGTCCAATTTAGTAGTAAGTTTTTGAAAGAGAATTTACTGACCTCCTCTTGGTGCCATACTAGAAGTTATACCCCAGATATGACCTTTGATCTAAGGTCAAGAGCTATCTTATAATCACATTGCTGTTCTTAAGCAAAATACTGCTATGTTTATGGTTTGTCATCATTTAAATGGGATTCTTAGAGGGAGCAATTTCCAGTTCCATTACCCAGTTGAATGAGAACAACTCAGTGGCAAAAACAAGTATCAATTAGCTAAATGAGAAGTTCAAGCTGTGGATTTACCATCAGGGCAAACTGCAGTGATTTGAAGGGCAGTTGTGGAAATCAAATTATACAAGCAGGATAAAGTAGATACTCCTGAGGTGAGAACTGCCTGTGTTGTTTTTATGTTGTTTATTATAAATTAAAGATAGACGAGGCAGGGTAGCTAGCACAGATTTTACATAAGTAGTTAAGTTTCCCATAGGCAAGTTTTAGAAAGTGTTCAGACATTTTTAAAAATGGGATTTTATTGCAAGCCAAATTGGCAGCCTACCCTACTCTCTTGACAAATAGAAAACTCCATCAGATGCAAAACTAGGACAGCTCAAAATTTCAATTCATGGTTTAGCATAATAATCCCTAAGAAACTTTCAGGCTGCCTGTCTAAGGTGGAAGGCCAAAGACCACCTCTTAACTGACCCAAGCTGTGGAAATGATAATAAGACTCCTATTTATCTAAGGAACTTGTGAATTGGAAACATCTGGAAGGAAACAATGTGGTCAGGAAAAGATCCCTCGCCTTGTCTTCTACTATTAGGAGCCTAGAGGTGCCCATCTCTCTGGAGCCATGGTTACCTGGACTCCACTCATTAACATATCAATAACTAGGTAGCTATATCTAGTTTGGAGTTGAGAGGAAACGCACAGTTTTTCTCTGAAAAACTTGCCCATGGCATCTTCCTTTTTCTCTTTTTCTTGCTAATAAACTTTGTTTGAAAACTTTGCTGGATGCTCCAAAAATCATTTTAGACACAAACCAAAGAATTCCCAGGTTTTGTGCCTCACCCCACCCAGCATCAATAGATACATAGGTAGATTATATATGTACTGCATATATGAATAATACGTTTTATATACTTGTGTATTTGTAATGTGCAATTATATAATTTACTTAAGCTACAGCTAGAATTGAATGTAGGTAATTGAATTAATTTGAATAAGTTACTCTAAATAGATATGGAATTTTTAATTATAAAATAGTTATCAAGTTTAATCCTATTAATTGGGAATTTAACATGTTTAAGAATAATTTTCTTAAACATATCTATTTATTGAAATAAAAATTATGCCTAGTAAGAAGTAGACAAAATTGACCAGGCACAGTGGCTCATGCCTATAATCTTAGCACTTTGAAAGACCAGATTGAAAAAAATCACTTAAGCCCAGGTATTGGCAGCCGGCCACGGAGGCTCACTGAACATTAGAAATCAGGGAGGGCCGAGGACCTCGAGACCGTTAGAACATGTTCGAGAGCTGTTGACGCCATCACCTTCCCCGCTAATATTTAGCATATTTAACCAGAAACAACTCTGATGATCTAAACATGGCGCTCTGAAACTACAGCAGGCATGGTTAACTGTGAAAGCTCACTGTTTCTGTTTCTCACAG
>CAUYQG010054095.1:0-10602 GCA_963574415.1 Tarsius wallacei | reverse complement strand
CCCCGCCCCCCCCCCCCCCCCCCCCCCCCCCCCCCCCCCCCCCCCCCCCCCCCCCCCCCCCCCCCCCCCCCTGCCTTTCCATTTACACAACTAAAGCAAAATGAGAATGGTTTATCTTAGAACTCAGAGATGGTTGACCTCCATGTAAATCAAGCCTCTCCTTCTAGGATGCTGAGGCTAGTTCACATATTTTATTTGTTTGTTTGTTTATTTATTGAGTCAGAGTCTCACTCTGTTGCCCAGGCTGGAGTGCAGTGGCATGCTCACAGCCAACACAGCCTTGACTTGCTGGGCTCAGGTGGTCCTTCCACTTCAGTCTTCCAAGTAGCTCGAACAGGTGCATGCCACCATGCCTGACTAATTTTTTTTTTTTTTTTTGTAGAGGCAAGGTCTTACCAAGTTTCCCAGGCTGGTCTTGAACCCCTGGGCTCAGGCAATCCTCTGACCACCACCTCCCAAAGAGTTGAGATTACAGGTGTGAGCCACCACGCCTTGCCTGTTTAAATGGCAATTGTTTTCCATTTTCAGTGTCTACTCCTGCTGGAGCCCAGTCTTAATATAGATCATTTTCTTACACAACAAAACTAACTCTTTTTTCTGTCTCCTTAACACCACCCCTAAACTTCAGGCTATATTCTTGGCACTAGAATACAAGGAATACAAATACTGTCCCTGAGGTGCCCTTATTTGTGTTGGGAAGATAAACACAATTATATATACAATTAACTATAATAGAAATAAGAATAAGTCAAAATAAGATACAACCAAACTCTGTAGGTCCTCAAAGACATAATTAATGGTCATGACACAAAGTAGCGACATACAGGTCATAAGTTAATTTTTTAGCAACCATTAGCATCTACATGCCACCTGCTATCACTGCTTTCTAGTATGCATATATTCAGCAGCACATGGTATGCTTGTATAAACTTTGAATTTTTCACCAAGTTTCCGTATTTCCTGTTCAAAAAATACACAATTTCTTTCTTTCTTTCTTTCTTTTCTTTTTTGAGTTGGAGTCTCACTCTGTCACCCAGGCTGGAGTGCAGTGGCACACTCACAGCTACCCCAGCGTCAACCTGCTGGGCTCTGGCGATCCTTCTGCCTAAGCCTTCCAAGTAGCTGGAACTACAGGCACACACTACCATGCCCAGCTAATGTTTTATTTATTGTAGAGACGAGTTCTCACCAAGTTGCCCAGGCTGGTCTCAAGTCCTAGGCTCAGGCAATCCTCTTGCCTCTGCATTTCAAAGTGCTGGGATTACAGGCATGGGTCACTTCGTTCAGTCACAATTTCATTTTTAAAATCACAATTAAATTTTTTTTAGAATCAGGGTCTCACTCTATCACCCAGCCTGCAGTGTAGTGGCACAGTCATGGCTCACTATTGCCTCAACCCCCTGGGTTCAGGCAACACTTCCACCTCAGTTTCTCAGGTAGCTGGGACTACAGGCGTGCACCACCATGCCTGGCTAATTTTTTGATTTTCTGTTGAGATGAGGTCTCACTATATTGTCCAGGCTGGTCTCAGACTCCTGGGCTCAAGCAATCCACCTGCCTCGGCCTTCCAAAGCGTTGGGATCACATGTATGAGCCCCTTTGCCTGGCCTACAATTATATTTTTAATAGAACTTGATAAACTGGTTATAAAGTATATTTAGAATAGTAAACATTCAAGAATAGTCTAAATAATTTGAAAAGAGAAATAAAACAGAGGGTAGACTTTTGTTGATGAAAAGCCAAACTCTTTAAAATACTTCAAGAAGTTTATTTTGAGCCAAATATGAGGATCATGGCCTGAGACACAGATTCAAATATAAATTTCTAAGCCCCCTAACTGACTGAACAGACCCCTCTGGGCCAAGGGAAATCTGAAAAATTATCAGGCTATGACTAGAAAGTATGTTGGACACACTTCATTATACCTCTTTTAATTGGGAGTTTAGGTACAACTGACTAATATTAATATTAAAACAGGCCAGGTGCAATGGATCACACCTGTAATCCCAGCACTTTGGGAGGCCGAGGTGAGAGGATTGCCTGAGCCCATGGGTTCAAGACCAGTCTGGGCAACTTGGTGAGACCTCGTCTCTACAATAAATCAAAAAATTAGCCAGGCATGATGGCACATGCCTGTGGTTCTGGTTACTTGGAAGGTTGAAGTGGAAGGATTGCCTGAGCCCAATAGGTTGAGGCTGCGGTGGCTGTGAGCATGCCACTGCACTCCAGCCTGAGCAACAGAGTGAGACTCCAACTTAAAAAAAAAAATTATTTTTGGTTTATACTCGCTTAGGTTGAAATACATATTTTAAGGATGCAGAAATTAAAAAGGTATTCAAGAAAGACAAATCAGTAAATAAAATAGTACCTGAGGCGAATCTGTGCATAGATGGAAACATAATATAAGCTATAGGTGGCATTTCAAAATAGGGAGAAATGATTGAACCCTTAAATTAATGTATTTGGTACCACTGATCAGCCATATGGAAACAAGAATGAATTTGGTTTTCCTTCCCTTCCTGTCTTCCAAAATAATAATGTGTCCATGTCACAGAGTTGTTACTATGTTGTGTGATTGTTCAAAAGAATGAGGTATATTATGTGTAAAAATATGAAAAGATCTTTAGACCGTAAAGTAAAAAGAGTAAGTCACAGAAAAAATGTATACAGCACAATCCGATTTATGTGTGTTTGCATCTGTGTGTAGGGGATGGGAAAGACAAACCCCAAGCCCCAAATACTCATGTGTATATGAATATATAAGCACAGAAAAATAATCTGGAAGTACATGCAACAACTGTTACCATGGTTACCATGAAGAGGAGAGTAAGAGCTGTGTAGAGCTGTGGGAACCATTATTCTTTATTCTAAGCTTCCATAGTTTAATTTATTATTATTTAAAAATAAATAATACTATGAAACAGTCATATAGAAAGTGTTGTAAAAATATGTCACTAAATAAATATTTAATTACTTAATAAATCAAATTGTTCAACTAGCTTTTTGTTTGTTTGTTTTGGTTTTTTTGGAGTCTCACTCTGTCTCCCAGGCTGGAGTGCAGTGGCATACTCACGGCCCCCGCAGCCTCAACCTGCTGGGCTCAGGTGATCCTTCCACCCCAGCCTTCCAAGTAGCTGGAACCACAGGCAACCATCACCACACCCAGCTAATTTTTTGATATATTGTAGAGACGAGGTCTCGCCATGTTGCCCAGGCTGTTCTCAAACCCCTGGGCTCAGGCAATCCTCTCACCTCTGCCTCCCAAATTGCTGGGATTACAGGCTTGAGCCACCATGCCTGACCAGTTTTTTGTTTTTTATATTTAAAAATGTTTTATTAGACAGTATGGTTTCACTATGTTGCCCAGGCTGGCCTTGAAGGTCGGACTACAGGTGCATGTCACCATGCCCAATTCTCAATTTTTTTTTTTTTTTTTGAGTCAGGGTTTCACTCCGTTGTCCAAGCTGGAGTGCAGTGGTACCATCATGGCTTGCTGCAGCCTTAACCTCCTGGGGTCAGGCACTCCTTCTGCCTCAGTTTCCTGAGTAGCTGGGACTATAGGCATGTGCCACCACACCTGGCTAATTTTTTGATATTTTCATAAAGATGAGATGAGGTTTTACTATGTTGTCTAGGCTGGTCTCGAACTCCTGAGCTCAAGCAATCCTCTCACCTTGTCCTCCCAAGTGCTGGGATTATAGGCATGAGCCTACCATGCCTGGCTTCAACTATCTTTTATGAAAAATTTTTTACCTGCTAGTATTGAGCTGGAGCAGTGGTTCTCAAAATGTTGTCTGAGAAACCCCAAAGGTCCCTGATACCATTTCATGGGGCTGTGAGGTCAAAACTATGTTAAAAATAATACTGATATGTTATTTGTCTTTTCCTCCAATTATTTCATGAGTTTACAGTGGATTTTCCAGGAAAGGGTGAGGGTCATGAAATTAATAAAACAGATGAGGACGGGGAAGTAGCAAGATATTTCACTGACTAGTTCTCTTGTTTTATTTTTATTTTTAATCAATAAGAATGCGAGCCAGGCGCAGTGTCTCATGCCTATAATCTCAGCACTTTGGGAGGCAGAGGCGAGAGGATTGCCTGAGCCTACGGGCTCGAGACCAGCCTGGGCAACTTGGTGAGACCTTACCTCTACAATAAATAAAAAAATCAGTTGGGCATGGTGGCACATGCCTGTGGTTCCACTTATTAGAAAGGCAGAGGTGGAGAGATTGCCTGCGCCCAGCAGGTTGAGGCTGTGGTAGCCGTGAGCATGCCACTGCACTCCAGCCTGGGCAACGGAATAAGACTCCAACTCAAAAAAAAAAATGTTACCTATTACAATATATGTATTAGAAGAGCTTGAGTGTGGATACTTGGATAATCTCTGTGTATAGGAGGTGTTTTTGTTGCCTTGAATGATGGAGAAATGAGACTGTGAGCCCACTCTGGGCCATGTTATGTGACAGAGAAATAAACTTGATGTTGTTTGAGACACTGAAATTGTCATACTAGCATAGCTCATGATTTAACTAATTCAAGTTTAAATGCCTGTTGATACAGCTTACAGCTTTTATTTTAAAAATTATGTTACAATGGAATAATAAACAAGCACTAAAATTAATTTTTTAAATCTATAGATGTCCATATGTATTGCTGGTGCCTTCATCTGCTTGGGCTGCTATAACAAAATACCACTGACTGGGCGGCTTGAACAACAGAAATTTATTTCTCACTGTTCTCAAGGCTAGAAAGTTCAAGATCAAGTCTCCAGTCAATGTTATTCCTAGGGAAGTCTCTCTTCTTGGCTTGCAGAGAACTGCCTTCTCCCTCAGGTTCTCAGGGGCCTTTCTCTGGGGTGAGAGGAAGCAAGCTCTGGTCCTCTTCTTCTTATGAAGACACCAATCCTATTGGATTAGAGCTTGTGACATAATAAAAAATATATATGGTATTTAGTCCCTGCCCTGGGGTTCCTGACACAGAGCCCCTAAGGCCATTGTAATTTCCTGAGTGCTAGGGGTGCTAGGGTGTCTTTTGTCTTTTGTTCTAATATTTGATCTTTGACCTTGGTGCAGACATAAGAACTTCTAAAACCCTTGGGATTTCCCCAGGTGTAGTGGTAAAAGCAGTATCTTTTCTTACTCATATTAATCTCCCTTTAACTATAGCTTAGTTTATGTTAATGAGGTGACTCTTACCTGGTGGGGTCTGATCACCAGAAAGGCCTAGTTATGACTAAAGTTTGAAACTTTCAGCCCTACTCCTGACCTCTGAGGGACTGGAGATTGATCTAATCACCACTGGCCGATGATTTAATCGATCATACCTTAGGTAAGGAAGCCTCCATAAGGTCCCATTCATTATGGTGACTGGCCATCCATATAGGCTCAAGCTGACCATAATATCATAAGTCAATATGCTGTTACACCCCATTTCATTACTTCTGTCCTTCAGACAAGACATAGATATGCCTTCTCTTCTGCTCTTCCTGCCACTCCCTGGCTCTTGTGACTATTTTTCTCCATAATAATGTTCTGAAAACATTATTTACCTGGGAGGAAACAAAAATATTGGGACAAGCCGGGCTCGGTGGCTCAGCCTGTAATCCCACGCCTTGGGAGGCTGAGGTGAGTGGATTGCCTGAGCCCGCGGGTTCAAGACCTGCCTGAGCAGGCGAAACCTCATCTCTACAATAAATCAAAAAAATTAGCCGGGCGTGGTAGCGCACGCCTGTAGTTCCGGCTACTCGGAAGGCTGAGGCGGAAGGATCGCCGGAGCCCAGCAGGTTGAGGCTGCGGTGGCCGGAAGCGGCCACTGCACTCCAGTCTGGGCGACGGAGTGAGACGCCAACTCAAAAAAAAAAAAAAAAAAAAAAAATTTTGGGACAAAGAGGTAGCGAGGGGGAAAAAAAAATTACCTGTAACTATCTGTTCTGAACCTTCCGCCTCAGTATATGGCTCAAAGGAGCTAAATAAATACTTGAGGAAATAAGATATAATTGAGGCAAATGCTCAGAATAGCACAGAGGGTAAGAGAACTAAAATCGCAGAAAGTTATAGATTTTTGGTTTCCATGAAATTTGTGAGATATTAAAAAAATATAGAGGAGAAGAAATCATTCCTGTTCTCAAGGAACTAAATTCTAGTAGGAGACATCACATGTTTTTTGTGTTGGGGGTTCCCAAGATCATCCTCAGTTTCAATAATTTTTTAAAAGAACGCAAAAGATTCAGGAAAAGTTGCTATACCCTCAGGTACAATTTATTACAGCAAAAGGATACAAATTAGAATCAGCGAAGGTGAATAGGTAAAGTCCAGGAGAAACCAGGAGCAAACTTCCACTTCTATCTACACCCTTTCCCCAGTGGAACCCCACAAATAGTGCTTCCTTCCCAGCAACAATGTATAATAAGACATGTGAAGTTTTGCCAACTAGAGAAATCACCCACGCCTTGGTTTCCAGGATTTTTACTGGAGATTAGTCATTCAGGCACATAGCATTTATGTGCCTGACCTTAGCTACTCAGTGTCCAGCTCTCCAAAGGTCAAACTGACATTATTGTGGCCCAGGGCCTCAGAACTACAAAATAAAATATAATAGGTATTATTTATAAGTTGTATCCTGAACATAAAGTATCTTGTCAGACAGATACAATGTGTGGCCCAAAGTCTCAAGCTTACGAAAACACTGTAACCAGGCAGGATATTTTAGGGGTGCAGAGGTCACCTCTCAGGAGAAAGTCAAGGGTCAATCTTTTCTTTGAAATGCACATGCTTTGGAATGTATATGGTTTAACTAACCTAACTTCACTAAGTTAACCCTTTACTACACACTCGAGTAGTGTATATGTTGACTATAACCTTTTTTTTTTAGTAATTAAAATTTTTATATTCCCTTTTTTTTTTTGAGTTGGAGTCTTACTCTGCCATCCAGGCTGGAATGCAATGGCATGCTCATGGTCACCATAGTCTAGATCTGCTTGGCTAAGGTGATCCTTCCATCTCAGTCTTTCAAGTAGTGAAATATTTGTCTGTAATAGCTTTGTTAAAATTTAACACAAATAACTGTATTTTTTTTTTTTTTGAGTTGGAGTCTCACTCTGTCGCCCAGACTGGAGTGCAGTGGCCGCTCCCGGCCACCGCAGCCTCGACCTGCTGGGCTCCGGCGATCCTTCCGCCTCAGCCTTCCAAGTAGCTGGAATTACAGGCGCCCGCTACAACGCCCGGCTATTTTTTTTGATTTATTGTAGAGAGGAGGTCTCACCTGCCCAGGCGGGTCTCGAACCCGCGGGCTCAGGCAATCCACTCACCTCAGCCTCCCAAAGCGCGGGATTACAGGCTGAGCCACCAAGCCCGGCTGTGTGCATGTATTTCTGAGGGGTTTTGTGTGTGTGTGTGTGTGTGTGTGTGTGTGTGTCAGCCTGCCTGTGCATGTGTCTTTCTTGTGTGAGTGCGTAGTTTTAGGGTTGTGTGTATGACCGTGCTTGAGTATTTCCGAGGGTCTGCGTGTGGTTTTGAGAGCACATGTCTCCATCTGTCTCTGTCTTGCTGATGCCTGACTGTGTGCGTGACTTAGAGGGTATTGTAACAAGGGATGAATGGCTCACGGGCCAGTGCGTGTGCAAGGAGGCTGCATGTACACGCAGGGAATAACTTGTGCAAGAGAAAAGCATAAGGGGCAAGACTGGTTGTCTGTACGCGCGTGTGAACACCTGTGTGTCACTGTGGACGCACATTGCCATGACCCTAACTCGGGCACAGTTTACACCCGAACCTTGCGTTTGTAGAGAGGCCGGCTACAGGCCCGCTACAACAGTCTAGTACTGCGGGCACTCTAGGTTGCCAAGGCAACGGCGGAAGCCCCGCCCATCTCTCCTGGGAGAGGTGCGGAGCGCCCCCGGCAGACCGCAAAGAAAGGTCCCAAGCGGATGCTTCGTTGGTGGGAACCCAGGCTGTCGTCCGCTGGAGACCTGCGTCGGAGGCTGTTCGTGGTCTGGAGGAAAAGATGAGCGCGCTCTTCTTCCTTTGCTAGGCTCCTGGTTTTCCAGAAACACCAGAGGGGCTGCCACTGGGTCCCAGGCACTGCCCGACCAGAAGACTGGTGGGAGGGATTGGGAAACAAACCCCCAAAACCGGGGAAGGTGGGCAGGGTCCAAGAAGGACCCCCAGCTCCTAGCTGGGCAGGCGTTCAGTTGGTTCTCATTAAAGATGTGTTTACTAGGCTCAATAAAGATGAAACAGGCGGGCTCATCCTAGGCCCAAGAATTGACCAGGACAGCCCCAGTGAGTCCACTGTATTATTTAAATTGCACAAGAGGCTAGGGAGGACAGCCACAAGGGTATCCCATTTTACTGGCAACTGGCAAAGTGAAGACACATAGCCAGGAATTGGCAGAGTTTTTATTTTTTATTTTTGTTGAGTCGGAGTCTCACTCTGTCACCCAGGCTGGAGTGCACTGGCACGCTCACAGCCACCACAGCCTCAAACTGCTGGGCTCAGCTGATCCTTCTGACTCAGCTTTCCAAGTAGCTGGACCCACAGGCATACGCCACCACACCTGGATAATTTTTTGATTTATTGTAGAGACGAGGTCTCGCCACGTTACTCAGGCTGGTCTCGAACCGCTGAGCTCAAACAGTCCTCTCGCCTCGGCCTCTCAAAGTGCTGGGATTATAGGCATGAGCCACCATGCCCGGTGTGGCAGAGTCTTAAAAACCAGGACTACTTCGCCTGTTTGGGTCCTGGGTTCAGAGGTCTGTCCTCTGGGCTGGCAAAGGCTCGGGACTAGAGAATTCCATGAAGCAGGTCATTTGACATGAAGCTGTATGAGGGTGGAGGTGGGTGGTATTCATCTCTCCAACCTCCAAGGTGTCTGCGCCTTCATTTCTAGGTGTACCATGCTCTTCCCTGGCCCCACATCCCCCTCGCGTCAGCATTTCTTCTATCATCAACATGATCTGTGAGCTTCTTCTTAACAGCTGGAGTAAGCCATTAAATATAATGTGACGGTGAAACACATACTGACTTTAGCGGTATTATATGCAACGAGATTAAAAAGACCCATTTCCAAACATGCCCTCAGTGAGAGGTCCCTTTGCACATTGTCTATCTCCTTCGATAGCCCTCAGCCCTCACAACTCTGTCCACCAGTTCATTCCTCACATCTCAGCCCTATGGTTTCCTCCTTGGCAAACCTAGTGTGGTCCGGTGGTTAGGAGCCTAGCCCTGGCCTCAAATCCCATTTCTCCCACTTGCTACTTCGTACTTTGGGCAAGATAGTTTACCTTTCTGAGCCTCTGTTTCCTCACCTGTAAGATACCTATAATCACATCTCCTCCTCAGTGTTCTTTGTGAAAAAGAAATTTGTGTGGGAAGGGCCAAGCTCAGGGCCTGCTGTCAGAAGCACTTGATGAATGGACGCGCTGGCTCAGTGATGATAATGGTCACTGAGCATGCTGTGTGCCCAGGACACCTCAGATACACCTGCTCACACTGCGAGTATCTAAGCCTTTGCCCTGGCATGTGGAGTGATTGGGTGTAAACCCCCAGAACTTTGCCCAGAGCAAGGAAGGGGCAAGGGCTAGAGCTCTTCCTCTTCTGGGTGGGGTTTTGCGACAGGGTCGGGGGTCCTTGTGAGGGCTCAGCTTCAGCCTCTTTTCCTCTCCTCTCCTCCCCCAGACTGTGGTACTGACCTCCATGAGCAGGTCCCAGGTAGCCCTGCTGGGTCTGGGTCTGCTACTCATACTACTGCTGTATGTGGGGCTGCCGGGGCCCCCTGAGCAGACTTCCTGGCTCTGGGGAGACTCCAATGTCACAGTCATGGCTGGTCTTACCCCTGGCAACTCCCCCATCTTTTACCGCGAGGTGCTCCCGCTCCACCCGGCACGCAGGTGGGTGCTGACTTGAGAAGGGCCTAGTGGAGGGACTAGGCCCAAGGGGAGTCACTATGTGGGACCCTAGTTCAATCGAGGGTGCTCAAGGCCTGGGAAGAAAGTCCAGTGGGCCACCCCAGGTGCTCAGGATGTATATTCCCCATATGCTCACAGGGCGCAGGTGGTGCTGCTCCACGGAATGGCCTTTAGCTCCCACACGTGGGAGCAGCTGGGAACACTGCAACTGCTGTCGAAGAGGGGCTACCGGGCCGTGGCCCTTGACCTGCCAGGTGAGCTCCCCACCCCTGGGTCTAGGGGGGGCAGGAAAATGCAGCAGGTTCAAGGGGGCAGTTTTCCAGAAGAAGGAACTGGAGGAGCAGGGAAACCCAGGTGTGGGTGGGGGGCATCGGGTCCCCAGTGTCTGAACAAGCAGTGGCAGGTCACAACACAAGATGGCACTATGAAAAATTTTTATTTTTTACAATGAAAACTACATTGTAAGTTGTATGTCACGAAACAAATAGAAGCGTGACTTCACAAGTGATTGCATGGGGTGCCACTACTTTTCATGATAAACTATGTCATTTTTTGTGTTTTTAAATACGCAAAAATGTGCTATCATTCTTGCCATTTAAAAAAAATTTTTTTTAATAGTGAAGCCCTCAGAAACAGATGCCACATTTCTCTCCCTCTCTAAGCAGTTTGAGATGCCAGGCCAATTTATATATATATA
>CAUYQG010054092.1:0-86507 GCA_963574415.1 Tarsius wallacei | reverse complement strand
GCTCCCAAGTCTACCTGTCCCATACCTGCCACAGGGTCACCTGCTTCTCATTTACCCCTCACCTGTCCCTCTCCTTGGGAGTCCTCCTGTCCTGCCCTGTCCCTCCTCCCTTCTTGTGAACACCCTCCCCTCCCTCTCCTTGGGGGTCCTCCCATGGCATGGTGAGAGGATCCCCCACCATGTGCAAAGCAGGGACTCACAGGGGTGCACGTGGCTTTGCTGCTCCCTGGAAGGAGTGCAGCCTCATCCATGTCAAGGATTGGCAGGGCCATTGTGAGGTCCCTCCTCTCACAGCAGAAATGGGTCTCAGGGCTACCTTGATCTCCTGTCCAGTGCTGACTAAGGACAGGTGGATGCAGAACTGGTCTGACCCATGCCCTCCCTGGGTACTGTGAGGGAACAGGTTGGGCCTGCTGGACGGGGGTCAGGTAGCTCTGAGGGCAAGTGAGGAAAGGCAGGCCTTGGGCAGGTGGGAACAGGTGGCTTTGAGGGCAGGTAGGGGCCAGCGGGCCTGAGGGAAGGTGTGGATAGGTGGGTTTGAAGGTTGGTGGGGTCACGTGATCTTGAGGACAGGTGAGTTGTAGGTGGCCTGAGGGAAGGTGAGGGACAGGTGAGGGGTAAATGAGAAGCAGGTGACCCTGTGGCAGGTATGGGACAGGTAGACTTGGGAGCAGGTGTGGGCCTGATACCCTGGAGGGAGGTAGGGGCAGGTGACCCTGGGGGCAGGTGGGCCTGGAGCAGGTGGGCCTTGGGTTAGGTGAGGACAGGTGGGTTTGCGGGCAATTGGGCCTGGGGGCAGGTGAGCCTGGGGTCAGATGGTGGCAGGTGGGCCTAAAGGCAGATGGGGCAGGTGGGCCTGGGGTTACTTGGGAGCAGGTGGGCCTGGGGTTACTTGGCGGCAGGTGGGCCTGGGGCAGGTGGGCTTGTGGGTAGAAGGGGCAGGTGTTCCTGCAGCAGGTGGGCATAGACAGCCATCTTCCGTGCCTATCATGAGCTTGCAGGTGTCCCATCCTCAGTCCCGAGGATGGTGGATTTTTTCTCCGTGCGTCTCTGCTGGATGCACCCAGGGTTTAAATGAAAAAAGTCACCTTAATGGACAGCACCTGCCCACTAGTTCCCAATCCCCAGTGTGTTTGTCTTTTGTGTTCTCCCTGGCCATGTGGGGAAGGCTTTCTGTCTGCCTTCAAAGCTCATTCTCCCTAATCATGGTTTAGCATCATGGCCCTGGCGCTGGTTTCCAGGGCTGTGGTGACTCCTTCTCTGCTGCGGTGATGACAGAGAAGGAGACACTTGGGTGTGCATGGCTTCCGCCAGGGAGTCACACGGTACACGCACGGCGCTGGCGACATGCCTCTGTTTCTGGAGCTGTGTCTTTCGCAAGAGGAGCCTGAATGGAGATGCCGCGTACGGGGAGGGAGAAGGAGCAGGCCAGGTTCGGAAGGTCCCTGCGCTGCCACCTTGACTTTGCAGGAGGGAGGGGGCTCAGACCCCCAGCCCTCCCCTCCCCACCTACCTCATTTATGTTACACTCCTCTCTGCTCCCAAGATGTGACCTCCTGTGATGAGATGCTGTTCCATCTGTTAAGGGAAAGAGCCCTAAATTGGGGTTAGCTTGGATTAAATGGAGATTGAGAAGGTCGGCAGCTTAGGACAAAGGAGCCCCGTGAGGGTCAAAAAACCGCGCTGTGACTGCCACGTGATGTGCTCCTTGGAGGATGGAAGCTGGAGACGCGGGTGGAGGGCCCTCGGTGGCCACACGGCCTCTTCCAGGCGGCGCGCACTGGGTGGACTATGGCTTTTTACGTGACACATCCTCTAGCTTTCCTCGGGGTTAGTCTGGTCCTGGCAATGGTGGCCTGGGAGGCTCCTGGGCTGAGCCCACAGCAGGCAGGGCCTGATGGGCAGGAATGGTTTTACCCCAAGCAGCCGATGACAGTTCAGCTCTGGGGCTGAGGCACCGTCCAGTGGACTGAAGACCTTCTGGGTGAGAAGGGCCGAGTGAGGGCATCGAGTGAGCACTGGCCACACTGCCACCCACTTCACCCCCACCTCCAAAAGATGCAGGGTGAAGTCCCATGGGTGTCTCGGAGGGGTGGGCTGTCTCCTGCTTGGCACCTGACGTCACAGGGTGCTGGCTCTTCATGGCCAGCCCCTATCAGAGCCCATGGAGGGTGAGTGAGGACCACGTGGCTAGAGACAGGACCCAAGCACAGGCAATACCCACAGAGGCGGGCTAAGCGGCTCCTGGGCTCCCGAGGAAGTCACGGGTGCAAAGGCCGGGCTATCTCAGGACACGCCTCAGCCAGGAGAAGAAAGACAGGACAGCTCCCCAACCATGCTGGACTTGGGTACACCCACGTGGCCCTCTGCAAAGCCCCTCCAGGAGGGGCCAGCAGCCGTGCAGTACTCTGTGGGTGCAGGGGCAGAGAGCAAGCACTCCACTGCTCCCTAATGGTCACCAAGGCAGTAGTGACACAGGCTGGGAGCTCCTGAGAGCAAAATCAGTCATGACGACTCACTCTCAGAGTATGCCAGGGAGATGAGGTTTGCTGAAACGGTTATGTCATCGCACGAGGTGACAGCCCAGGACAGGACTGCCAGTGAGGGGAGCTGCCAACAGCGCCTCTGTTCTCAGGCATATCCTTACAGCCACTTGCCTCAGGGTCCTTCTCAGGAAAGGCTCGAAGGGCAGGGGTGGGCTGCATCCCTTCACAGACAGTCTCAGGATGTAGCCTGGGGCCGGGACACCTGTGGATCACACCTTCATGGGAACTTTGAACTTGACTGCGCTGGGGCCTGAGATGGCCTTGTGGCGTGCCCCCAGCCTGCAGTGTCAACGTTCGTTAAGTATTTTCAGAAGGGCCCTGGGATCCAGGCCTGAGGTCATTCAAGGCAGTCGGGATGGAGGGGCCAGCCCTCGCCCAGCCCTGAGTCTTCTCTCTGGAAGTGGCTGTCTGCCAGGCACAGGCGTGCCCTGCGCAGCACTGGACAAGGCAGGCCCCCGCGGCAGTGTCAGGTGTATCGCTTTCCTGCCTCCACTAGCAAGGTCCCCACTCTTGGCAGCAAAAGGGACATTTGGCTGCAGCCTGGATGTGGGAGGGCAAGAATCCCAGGCATCGCGCTTGTCCAAGCAGGCAGTTTAATTTTCTGGTCTCAAAAAGACAGTTTGGTCTAGGCTCAAAAAATAATTTTAAAAAATGAGACTGGAAATGAGTACTTCCCATGCCCCTCCCCTTGGGATGTGTGTGCTGTTGACTCAGACCCCCTAGGATGCACCTGAGGGATGGCAGGCAGGAGCCAGGCGGGAGGTTCAGGGCTGGTCTGGGGTCAGCGACCATGTCACCCCAGGCGTGGCTCTCAGTCACTAGTGCCCCTTCCTGTCGGAAAGATGGGGACCCAGGTGGGTCAGCGACCAAGACCTCCTTGCGGGGACCCAGGCTGTGCTGTCTTCATAGGAGCCCTTCATCATCACCTTTATGCTTCTCTCAGACACAAAGCCTGGAAGGGAATGCCACTATAAATGCATAAGCACCTTGGTCTCACATCTGTGAATTACACATATGTGTGTCTAGTACGTGTGCTTGGGTGGCCGCCTGCAGAGCTTAATAGCGAAACTCTCTAGGGTCGAATACTTTTGCTTTCTAACAACAAAAAGTTTTGTTTTGTGATCATTCTAGTCTCCATGTAGTTCCAAGAGTTGCTGGAGACCCCTCTTCCTCCCCCCACCCATGCCACGGGACACGTGGTCAACCACAGCACAGTGTCAAGACGGGACATCACTCTTGCCGCAACCTAGGAGTGGACAGATTTCACCAGCGTTCCGGCACTTTCATGTGCGGGTCTGTGTGTCTCCAGTGTATATGTGCGTGTCCACACATACACAGGTGTCATGCAGTGCCTGTGTTCCTATGTCTGTGCCTGTGTGCATGTGCACCTGTGTGCTTGCACATGGGTGAACATACACGTGTGAGTGGGTATGCGTGTGTGTGTGTGTGTATGTGAGTGTTCAGTTCTGTGCCATCTCATCACGCCCAGGGATTCCCATCTCTGCCTCCACCCCAGTCAGGAGAGAAGATGGTGGTGTCACAGGATTTCAGCACTGCACTGTCCCAGCCTCCATTGCCCTGCTTTTGCCTCTCCTGGCTCCACCCTTGGCGGCCACAGGTCTTTCTTCCATCTCTGCATCCCTTCTGTTTCAAGAGTGTTCTGTGAACGGAACCGCGTAGCATCCTGCCTTTTGAAGGAGACCTCCCCCCCTGGCCCAGTAGGGCTGCCTGAGCCTGCCAGCTGTGCCTGTGTCCATGTTGTGTTTCCATATAGTGTGGCATCCCATGGGGCAAGACGCTGCCACCCACCCTCAAAGGGCCCTGGGCCTTTCCAGTGCTGGACCATCGTGAGTAAGGCAGTCCCAGACCCGTACAGGCTTTGTGTTAACACCGGCCCTCACTCCTGTGGGATACGGGCCCCAGCATGCCGATGCACGGTCGTGCTGTGATCGAGTGTCTGCAGGCTTTCTGACACATGCCACGCACTTTCCGAGGGGTCATGGCTTTCACGTTCTCTCCATCGATCAAGGAGTACCCAACTTTCTCTGTGTCCTCACTGCAGTCAAAGTTGTCACCATAGTTGGTTTTTGCACAACTATTTTTAACATTAAAAACTATTTGGAAAAGTGAGAATTGTACACACCTGTAAATCTGGACATCTGTCCCCTTTTCTAAAGTGAGGCTCCCGGGGAAATGAGGCATCAAGTTATTTATATTGGGTGATTTGTTTCAGTTGGAGAAAGTTTTTTTCTACACCCAAAGCAACAGGCCCACCCCCTCGGGCCAGGCACTAAGCAAAGTTTTGCTTCTTGCAAAGAAGACTCCATCCAACGGAGCATTTCACTTTTTATGGGTTTTCTTTATAAAGGGTGAAAAAGAAAATTTCCTTGCAGAAAGCAAACTTTACTTTGAAATCAGGGACCAGCGGCTTAAGCTGCCTCCTCCTGTTCACCCTGCCTCCCACATGAGGCTGAGGGAGGGCTTGGCAGGAGGGGTGGAGAGGCCGTAGAAGCCCTGGGCCCCCGCCATGGGCGCCGGTGTGTATTCAAGCACATCTGGGGGAAATTGAGATGTCCTGCACTGCGTCGTGGTGTCTGAAATGGCTGCAATTTGGGGACATGCAGGAAAGGTGACTTTGCAGCCTTTTGGGGCCCGCATCAAGTGTCTGCTGTAGATCTGGAAACTGGGAATATGGTCGGAGGGCCTGAAATGCACCTGCAGGCTGGCATCGTACTTGGGTCCACAGCACAGATCTGCACATCAGAGGTCTTCCTTCTCAGTGCCAGCCTTACAGGTTTTCTATCTGCACCTGGAAAGACAGAGCCATGGGTGGGTCTCTGTTGTCCTGTGAAGAGGAAGAGGTGGAGGAGGCCAGGAGCCAGGTGGAGAGGGGTCCTGCCTTCTCCCCACTGGACCCGCAGCCGGGGAGGCGCAGACTGGCGGCCAGACAGTGTTTGATCAGGGATGAAATATGCTAAGGTGACATTGTCTCGCTCCTCTCACTTTTCAGGGACCATCATTAAAAATGAATCAAGGCACAGGAGGTCCTGAAGGCCCCACGCTCCCTCCAGATACGAGAGAGAGACAGACATGTTCACAGCATGTCAGGAGCAATATCTGTTCGTGTTTACTCCCCGGGGCGGCCTTCCCAGCTGGACCCACGGAGGCCTTGCCTGAGACCATGGAGTCCTCTTGGAGGGTGGGATTTAGGGAGGCCATGGTGGGGAGGGCTCAGGAGAGCCGTCTCCATCTGCGCGTGTGCGGAGAAGGGTGGCCCTCTTGGAAACGGTCTGACCTAATCACCCTTGGAAGAGAAGAGCCTCATGCCATGTGCCACAGTCTGGAGTTCAGTGTTTGGGAGGCTTTTTCCCCTTATTAATTTATCAATGTGAGCAGCTTGGGCATGCCAGGCAGATTCTCTACGTGAGAGTCAACCTCCGGAACGAGCCCGCCATCTGGCAGGGTGCACTCAGGTAGAAGGCCTCTCCGGAGCCCTCTGGCCTCCTCATCCCTGGGAGGGCCCAGCTTCCCAGGCAGGCCTCATGAAAGTTTACTCAAGAGCGTTTCTGTGACTTCCAGAAAGCAGCAGGACCGCAGAGTCAGTCACCGGCTTTCTGGTGGTATCTGGAGAGGCTTGCTCGGGACAACCCATCTGTGGGAACTTCTGGGTGGAGTCGGCGTGGGAACACCAGTCGAGCCAAGATGCACACGCCTGGTCTTGCGGTGCTGTGGCAGGCAGGTGAGGGGCCACCAAGGAGAGAGTTGCAGGAGCATTCACAGTGGTGAGGGGTCACCAGGGAGAGAGCTCCAGAGCCTCCAGAATTGGGACTCAGTTCTGCCCAGTGGAGTTCTCCCCCTGAGAACCCTAGTAGGTCATATGATGGTTTGGGGTTTCCTTACAGAAAGGTTGTGAGCATCCTTGAATTTCTCTTTGTTGACACAAGTCTGAAGCAAAACCTTCCAGGAATGTCCCAGGGTGGGCAGGGGAGAGAGGAATGTACATTGTAGAGGGCTGGGCTTTCCAGAAATGAAAGGAAGCTGGGATCCTTCCATGACTGTGCCTCAAACTGACACAGAATCAAACCCCAGCAAGCCTGTAAAGACACCCACAGAAGATCTCTGTCTGTGTTCATTTTGTGTCATTTTAATTATTAATTTATAAACTGTCATGATCTCTGGAGGAAAGACAGCCACCTTGTTGATGGAGGAAACTGACGTCAGTGGATCCCTGGTGACAAGGCTTTCTCCCTCCTTTGGTTTTGGCTTGTGCTGATGGATGCCACACTGAGAGCCCAGGGCTCGCCCACCCACCAACCAGCATGGACGTCACCTGCAAGCCCACACAGACTCGAGTCCTACCAAGATGAAGGTGAGGAGGTGGGTGCTAAGAGGTGTGTCTATTTGTATTTACTTACTGGAGAAATGGCAGGAGTTGCTGGACATCACTTTCCTACAGGGGACAAACGCTGTTTCACTGCGCGTGTGTAATGGCCGTGCTTCAAATGTCAGCAAATACATCCTGTGACACTCTCAGGATTGTGTTACACTGAACTAAATTAGAGTGTGCGTTTCATCTTCAGGTGGGACGCCCCCACCACTGGCTGCACAGGCACCGGTTCCTGTGCATGTGGCATCTCTGGGCTGAGCGTGGTCACGTCTCCTTCCCCCCCTTGCCAAATAAGATACTTGGAATATTCAGGTGAAGATTCAGCTCATAAAACAACTTCTAAGCCACTCTTTAGAAAAGAAAGCACTTTCAGACATTTCAGCAACTCAGATGCCGATCCCATTTGTATGGTAATATTAAAAGTCCCCCTCCCTTGCATTGCCTCTCCCAACCATGCTAACTAAATCCATTTTCCATCAGCCATGTCACCTTGTCAGAGCTGCAATCCAAGGTTGCCCCAGTGCCCATCCCTGGCCAGTGATACCCCAGGAATATTATTCTACAGCCCACAACATGCACTCCACAAAACAATAAAGAACAACTTTGGCAAATAACGAGACCGCAGTTTTGTCTGGAACTTACTAAACTCGGGACTGTCAGTAGGTCCTGCTACCAGCAAAGACTTGCCACGCACACCCGGGGAAGGGGTGTTTGCAGAGCCTCTGTGTGCACATCAGGGGTGAGGAGACCTGGGTCACTATGGCCAGAGTCGGTTCAGCAGGCTCCATTGGACTCTGAAGTGTCAACAAGTCCACTGACAAGGTAAGGCCTTCCTCCGGCTGGATTTCACTCCTGCGGCTGGTGGAAGGTGGGCGTGGACATCCCTCCCCACCATAGGAGCATGGTGAAGCCACATTCTGCGAGGAGGAAGCTCTGTCCTCTCCCACTAGAGCCAGGATGTCCTTATTCTGTGGCAAAGGGACTCCCTCCACCCCCGGCTTCTGTTTCTCTGTCCCAAGTTTTCCATTGGGCCCATTCCCTTGCCAGCACCACACCGATCTTAACGGCGATGTGGAATGTTCTGGCATCTGTGGCAGCACCTGGCTGGTTCTTCGTCTGACCCTTTTCCGTGGGAGCTTTGACAGTTCTGGGTGATCTCGCCCTGTTTCAACCCTGCCCCTCAGCTTCCCCTGACATGCTCGGTCCCATCCTCCTGCCCCCTCCCCAGCGGCCTGGTGGTTCCCGCCACACCACAGTCAATGCCGGCGTCTCCACTGTGGTAGAGCAGATGGGAGCAGGGTCAGCGCCCCAAAACAGACAGAGACACACAACCCAACAGGCTGCCTGGCCTCAGGGAGTTATGTCCATGCCCCCACTGAGTGCCTGGGGTCCCACACACGTGGTCAGCACACAAGGGCCTGAGCCCGTGCACATACACCCACACGTCTGCAAAGACATGGTGATCTGTCTGTCTGCAGCAAGGAAGGACGCTGATTTTCAAGTAGATTTTAACACATGTTCTGACAAATGAAAATGAGCTCCACGAAGCCCCAATACTTGGGCATCAACAATTCTTGCTGAGAATCACGCTTCCTGTTCCAGAAATGCTCATGTTTTGAACAGATAAGATGCAGCAAGGGCATGCATAGACACATGAGCGTACAGCCTCACCTGCCTCTTGGTGCATGCCGATTCTTCGGGAGGACAACGTATGCCTGTTCCCGACCCCCTGGCTCCCCTGGTCCCTCCTCACAGCCCATAGGCGCCACCTTGCCGTAGGGAACTCCACTCCCAAACACAACCAGCAGACTGTTAATGTGCACAGTTCACTTTTGGCAATATTGTAACTGTAGTCATGTTTATCAAACTTTCCAAGGATAAAAAAATTGACTCATTGCAAAGAAAAGCCCAGGCCTGCATCCCAGAGGCCTGCATTTCTCCTTGGGGGTTCCCTTTTCTCCTGTGGCTGGCCTGGGACTGGAGGCAGGGCCGGGTCCAGGGCTGACAGATCCGAATTTGGGAGCAGATGCCAGTGGAACGTCCAGGCTGAGACCTGCGGCCGCCTGGTGCAGAGTGAGCTGAGGTCTCATCTCCCCTCCCTCCTGCTCCACAGCCCAGCTGTCCTGGTAGGGGATGGGCAAGATGTGATGTGAAGGTATCCCCAGGCCCCGACTCAGGCCACGCCCTCCCCATGAGGCGAGCGCTCAGAGGCCCCAGAAACCCTCCAGGATTTTGTCACCAAGTCAGCGAGTGACCTCCCTCCAGTGTCTGACCTCCTGCATGCCCATCTCCGCAAGACAGGGTGCAAATGCCCCCCTCCAGGGCTGCCCTTTGATCCCCGATTCCAAGTCTCTGCCTCCTCTGCTGCCTGGGAGCATGTGCAGTTTCTCAGGGCGTGGGGGGAGGACACAGGCCCACCCAGGGGCTGGAGGACTCTCCCTGTCTGGCTTGGGCACTTGTTTCAGTTTCCGAACAGCCCTGAGGTGCAAGCCTGGGGAGTCCTGAGTAAGAGATAAGGAGACTGAGGCAGCTGCTTGTGCTTGAAATAAACTCATAAAGGGTACAGGGCATTTTGCGTCTCATCACACAGACAGGCTGTGCAGACTCAGAGCCTGGGGTCTCCCCAGACAGCCCTGTCCTGTACTGTGATCTCATTCCCTGACTCGCCTGTCCTCCCCTTGATGGGAGGGATGCCCTGTCTACCTGGCAGGGATGGGCCAGCAGGGATGGGAGTAGGCTGAGGGGCGGAGCCAAGTCGGGTGTCCTGGGCGGGGTCTGACCTGTTGCCGAAGCTGCATTCTGGCCAGGCCTGATCTCGGCCCATGGTCCTGCGGGTGGTGCCTGAGCCCAGCAGGGCTCTCATCCTCTCGGCAGGGGGTGGGGGGCATGTTGAACCTTTGAAGCCAGGGGTGTGGATCTCCAACAGGAAGACATCAGCCCACAGGGGCAGCCTCAGTGTGGCGAGTCTCATGGCAAATGAGAAATTCAAGCTCAAGGACACTTCAGGCTGAAGCCAGCAGGCTGACCGCTCGCCAGCGCAGGGCTGCCTGCCTCTCACCCACGAAGCCACCTTGGGCACCAGAGAACTTCTATTCCCAAGGGCCTCTCTGTCTCCATCTCTCTGTCTCTCTGCCTCTCTCTGTTTCCATCTTTCTTTGTCTCTCCCTCTGTCTCGCTCCCTTTCTCTTTGCCTCTCACTGTCTATCTCTGTCTTTCTCTGTTTCTGTCTCTCTCCCTCTCTGTTTCTCCTCTCTCCCTCCCTCACTCTCTGTTTTCATCTGTCTCTGTTTCTCTCTTTCCCTCCCTCCTTCTCACTCTGTCTCCATCTCTGTCTCTGTTTCTCTCTGTCTCTCCCTCCCTCCCTCTGTTTGTCTCTCTGTCCCTACTTCCCCCTCCTTTTCTCCCTCCCTTTCTCTCTCTGTCTCAATCACTGTCTCTCTGTTTCCCTCCCTCCCTCCTTCTCTCTGTCTCTCTATCCCCCCTTTCCTCCCTCTCCCTCCCTCTATCTGTCTCCATTTCTCTGTCTCTCTCTCCCTCCTTCCCACCCTCCCTCCTTCCCCCACTCTGTCACCATCGCTTTGTTTCTCTCCCTCCCTCTCTCCCTCTCACTGTTTCTCTCTCTCTCTCTATCCTTCCCTCCCTTCCTCTCTCTCTCTCTCTCCCTCCCTCCCCTCCTCTCTCTCTCAGGCTTTTCTCCTCTCCTTACCTCCTCCCCAGCAGTGGAAAGGCCTCTCGGGCTCAGGGTTCTGGAAGTGTGGAGAAACTCCCTGTGTTCCTCTGCAGCAATCTCCTGTTTCCCCTCAGGCAGGCCCTTGCTCTCCCCCTCTCCCTCGGCCCCGCCCTGCTTACTCCCCTGTGTCCCTGAACTCCAGAGCCTGGGATGGGAGGGCTTGTGGTTAGGCAGGCCTGTCTACTGACGAATCTTCCCTAGTAAAATTGGAGAATCGTTTCACTCCTTATTGAAAATGTGTGAGCCGGGAGATTGCAGTCTTAACTGAGTTGTCAACTGTGTGTGGACTTTGCTGACCTTCTTATCTCTGAGCAGTCAGCGTACAGCAGGCTCCCAGACACATTCACAGAGAGCCCCAGGTCCAACATAGAACACCAGAGGTAAGACCTGCCCACTCCCGCCTCTGTGTCTCCTCAAAGCCTTCAGTGGCCTGGACAAGTGTCCGTGGCGTGATGTGCTGGTGTGCTTGAGCCATCCCGTTCGGAGAGCCCTGTGGTTGTCAGAACTGTAACACTGTACATCTATGCTGCGGATGGCTGCTCCTCGTCCTTTCTCCAAGCCGAGGTTGGCACCGATCCCTGGTCAGGCCCCGATAGGGTGAGGGTCTTCCATGGTCCCTCGGGGACGCAGGCCTTTGCTGCCCAATTTTAGCGTAGGAAGCCCGGGTGAAGTCCCAAGGCCCACGTTCAAAGTCTCCTTCTATAGACAAACCTCTGTAATTATACATTGAATATGATTTAAATCTTCAGGGAACTGTGACTTAATAAGCGTGAAAAAATTAATGAAAAGCTTAATTATTATAATAATACCATTAAAGTCTAATAAAGAAATTTTAAAAAAGTTGATTTCATTTTATGTTAGCGTGGGCATCTAATATCATTTTTCCCCCTTTAGCAGAACTGTAATTAATTTAGACTTGGATTTCCGGAAAATCTAAATTATGTGCCACAGTGCTTGGAAACATCCAGAGGAAGGGCAGGCAGAGTGCAGAAAAAGGTGCGTGGAGTGGCAGGGTGATGGGGCTCCGTCTTCCGGGACACACTCTGAGGACCAGATCTGGGCGGGTCTATCTTGCCAGGTTCAACAATCGTGGGCACATCGCCAGCTGCTCGGATCCCCGCCTTGGCATTCCCCGAGCATATGGGTGTTTCAAGGCTCAGGGTGTTCATCCGATTAACAGCAACAGAGACACACGCAGACGCTCCGTGGCCTAGGAAGCCTCCTCTGTCGTCTTGTGGCCACCCACAGCCCCACAAGGAAGCAGTGGCCATTGGGACCCACTTGATATTCAAATGAAAGGAATGTTTTTATTTTTCATCAAATGTGTTTGCTGAACACTGGGCAAGACCCTCTCCCCCCCTGGGATGCCAAGCATGGAGGTGGGATTGCTAGTCTCTGGCCATGGGATGGACTCTTTTGGAGACTGTCTTTTTTCATCCTGATTCCTTCCTCTCCCTAACATGTTTTAAAGTGTGTGTCTGTTCATCTTCTAAGTGGTCTGTGTCTGCCTCTTGGCCTGCGGGCAGGTGCGGGAGATGGTGGAGCGGGGCCCCGCTGGCCAGTGCTGTGGTCCCTCCACCCCATCACCTTCAGAGAACTTCCCCCGAGTCATTCTTTTCAAGAAATCCCTGTGGGTTTCCCGGAGTCTTTTTCAGTCTGGTTGTGCTTTCTGCAGGCACAGTCGTAGCTGCTCGAGTTTCTGTGCTTTTAGCCCAAAGAAATAAGAGGTGGAGGAGCAGCTGCCGACCCCATGGTGGGCTGCTGAGCGACGGTGTCCTCTGTTTCACAAAACCATGGGATCTTCCTGCTGCCTTCCAAAGCATACACAGTTGAGATTTCCTCTACTTATTATCACTTCCCAGGCAGTTCTCAATCTTGAGTGTCCTTAACAGACATCTGGAATAAGCTGGAGGGCATTTAAAGCCGTGGGTGGACTGGGCTTGGCAGCTCAGCCTGTCATCCCAGCATTTTGGGAAGCCGAGACGAGTGAATTGCCTGAGCACATGGATTTGAGACCAGACCAGGCAACTTGGTGAGACCTCGTCTCTACAATAAATCAAAAATTAGCCAGGCATGGTAACGTGTGCCTGTGGTTCCTGCTACTTGGAAGGCTGAGGCAGAAGGATTGCCTGAGCCCAGCAGGTTGAGGTTGGGGTGGCTGAGAGTGTGCCACTGCACTTCAGCCTGGGAAACAGAGTGAGACTTCAGCCGAAAAAAAAAACCACCTCAGGATTAAATCATTATTGTGGCCTAGTTGCTAACAACCCCCTTTTTAGATGGTTATGTATAAACATATGTGTGTTTGTACGTGCATCCATTCCTGGTAAGGGACTCTGACTTGTCACATCAGTTGCTGAAGGAAGAGTTGCGGGTGTCCGAGGAGAGTCTGTTTCTAGTGAGGGCTTGGGAAGAGCGCCCCATGGCGACCACGCAGCCTCCTTCCGGCCTTCCTGCAACCCCGAGCCTCCTCAGGGAAATGGGGCCGTGTGTCTGGAGTTCATCAACAGGGAAGTTATCATCATATTTAGTCAGAGACATTGGACGCCCAGAGTGCTTTCTAGACTACATCTTTTGCTTTCGAAAAAGGGGCTTATAACTGAAAGGGAAATGACACGCAAGCCTCAGAAGACTAAACCATGGTAGACAGCAGGGGTGCACCGAGACCAAGGTGTCCAAGACTCCATCCCAAGGACATGCTGCAGATTCTTCTGCTAGATTGTGTAACGTGCTGGCAAACTGATAAATGGCTAAGTGAAAGATTCATGCAGACTACCAGAGAGAAACACACACAAAAAGCTGTATTTTCTTTTTCTTTGAAATAGGCAATCTTGTGAAGCAAGCAGCATAATATTAAAGCTGTAAGCTTCCTTTTTTTCCTTTTTAACTACCCCCCATTGCCTTCTCACTTAGGTGACAGGCTGGACAAGCACATCACAGGGGAAAAAATGGCCTTAGGTGGGTTTCAAATGTGGCCTCTGAAGGTTTTAAGACATGGACCCTGAAGGCTGATGAGGTGGTGAGGCTTTTGGGGTCCTGAGGGCTGTTGAGCTCTGAGGATTATTGGGGTCCTGAGGGCTATTGGAGTCCTGAGGGCTTTGGGGGTCCTAAGGGCTTTTGCAGTTCTGAGGGCAGCTGGGGGTCCTGAGGGCTGTTGGGATCCTGAGGGCTATTGGAGTCCTAAGAACTTTTGCAATTCTGAGGGCTTTGGGGAGTCCTGAGGGCTGTTGGGCTCAGATGGTTGTTGGGCTTTTGGGGTCTGAGGACTGTTGGAGTCTGAAGGTCGATGAGGTCCTGAGGGCTTTGGGCTCTGAGGACTGTTGGGACTGAGAGCTGTTGGGCTCTGAGGGCTATTGGGGTCCTCAGGGCTTTTGCAGTTCTGAGGGCTCTTGGGTCCTGAGGGCTGTTAAGTCTTGAGGGTTGTTGGGGTCTGAGGACTGCTGGGCTTTGAAGGTTGAGGAGGTCCTGAGGGTCTTGGACTCTGAGGACTGTTGGACTCTGAGGGCTATTGTGGTCCTGAGGGCTGTTGGACTCTGAGAGCTGTGGGTGACCTGAGAGCTGTTAGTCTCTGAAGGCTCTTGGGTTCTGAAGGTTGATGAGGTCCTGAGGGCTTTTGGGGTCCTTAGGGCTGTTGCAGAGCTGAGGGCTGTTGGGGTTTTGAGGGTTCTGAGGTCTTTTGTGGTGCTGGTGGCTATTGGGCTCTGAGGGTTGTTGGGGCGCTGCAGCTTACTGAGGTGCTGAGAGCAGTCCTTCTCACCTGTCTCTGGAAGGTGACCCAGAGGTGCTGACAACACTCATTCTCTTTTTGTAGTGAGGGTGATGTGCTCACATCCAGCTGCTTGTGGGTTTTTTCTGTGTTTGGATGTGGTATGTATGTTTTCTCTGTGTGTGACTGCGGTGTGGGTGTTTTCTGTGTGTGTCTATGTGCATTTTCTCTGTGTATAAGTGTGTATGTGTGCTTTCTGGATATGATTTTGTGGTATGTGTTTGTTCTCTATGTGAGTTTTTTTGGTATGCATTTGTATGAGCATGTGTGCGTGTATGTTTTCTCTGTGTGTGCTTTCTGTGTGTGTAGTGTGGTATGTATATTTTCTCTGTGTATGAATGTGTATGTTTCCTGTGTGTATGTTTCCTCTGTGCATCCTTTTGTACATGTACCTTCAGTATATGATTGTGTGATGAGTGTGTGTTGGCTCTCTATGTGAGTGTGTTTCTCGTGTGCATTTGTGTGAGCACGTGTATGAGTTTTCTCTGTGTGTTTTTGTTTGTCTTCTATATGTGTGTGTGTGAATGTGTGTGAATGTCCCTCACCTTCCCAAGCACAGCTCAGGGACCCCAAATATCCACTGAGGACACTCTGGTGCCAGGTGCTAGGAACATATGTGAAGGCAAACGTCGCCCTTAGGCACAGGCATCTCGTGGTCTAGACGAGAGAATGGGAGGGGATGCCAAGCCCTTTTCAGAACTGGGACTGTTGGCAAAGTCGGTGACTGACTTGGACCACTGTGTAGTGGTGTAGTGGCCAACGCATGTCTGTGTCTGGAGAGGCCACTTGCCCCCAGCTTTGAAGATGGAGACTTTGTGTCCAAGTGTGACCAAAAAGAAGCAGACAATCTTCCCGCTCCACTTAGCCCTGTGAGACAGTCATGCTGTGCACGGTTACAGGGCACCTGGCATGGAAAGTGAGGACTTGGTGTGGCCCAGGGGCCACAGCTGGGTCACTGGAGACAAACGGGAGCCACAAGAAAGGGAATCAAAATGATCCCTGCACGAGGTTTCGGCACCCCAGCACAAGGGCAAGACTCTGGACAGGAGGAGAGGCTGGTGTGCCACCTGCTGAGAATGCGGAAGCCATGGGATAGGGGTCCTTCTCTCCCTCTCAGAGTGATCCTGTGCTGCTTCCAGCAGGCCCCTGCAGGGGCCTCATTCCTCTCTTTCTAAACACAAACAAGCAAACAGAAGGCCTGCCCTTCCCCATCATGCCTCTGCACATCTCTGGTTATGCTATTTAGGCTTCCTGACAAGACTTGCAAGCCGCTTACATTTACCATTATTATTATTATTATTATTTGCTTTTCTTTGGTCCCTCTTGGTGAACAATCAATATAAAACACATCAATATAAAAATTAATTGAGGCAACCGAGAACTGCCTAACTTGGTGCTGCTCACAGAATTTTACACTTTAAAAGTTAAAAAGCAGCTTTTGTCTTCCTATACTCCAATTAGGGTAATCTTTTCTATCTGCTATGATAGATATATGATATACATGCATGCATATATATGAATAAAGGTTTAAATAATTAACTCAATTCTGCGTTCTTTCATAAACAGGAAACAGGTCTAGATTCTCATTATTCTTTTTGCTGTTATTGTTGTTACAAGAATACCAAAACCTCACATACATCTGTAGGAAGTAATCAAGAGAAATGCCAAGCACCCAAGTTTAACACGATAGGGACGCCTTGCCGCCCTGCAGCCCAGCATCACAGACAGGAGCGGGACGAACACCTGAGAGACAGAACAATTCCAGCGGGCCGTCACCCGTGAGTATCCACACCCACCACATTCCGGCCCACACCCTCCCTAGGTCCCTGGTGACCACAATCTGCTCTCCACTTGTGTAATTTACCACTTTAAGGATATTGTGTAAGTATGAGCATATAGTGTGCAACCCTGTGCACTCAGCATGTTCTCTGGGGATCCACCCAGGTCACTGCATGCAGCGATTGTTCACTCCTCTTTATTGCTGAGTAGCATTTCAGGGTGTGGATGCAACAGCTTGTTTAAATACTCACACCTTGAAGCACACCCTTTTTTCCTAGTTTTTAGCCTGTTATGCCTAAAGCTGCCATGAATACATGTTTTTATTTCTTTGGAATGATTATCCAGGAGTGCAATGGCTAGGCCTAAAAGTAGTTGCACGTATGAAAGTTGTCAGAGTCAAAGTGGAGCCAACTGTGTTAAAAACAAAACAAAGCAAGCAAGCAAAAATCCTGACAGATAGAGCCAGGGAAGTTTGTAAAGAAGGTTCTCATGTGAAAGTGACTGATAACAAGAACTATTACAAAAGACTGCAAAAACCTTGACCTTGAACAAAGGTCATTGCAACTGCATGCGCATGTCACGTGTGCGCGTGCACACACACACACACACACACACACACATGCACACACTAATGCTCCTGGAAGGACCCCCCTGCCCAGCGACTACCTGTCCAGCCTCAGACTAGGATCCCCCTTGTTATTGATCCTTGTAGCCAAGGATGATAGTCGCAAAACCATCCTGTCGTCCTCCTCAATCTTCCTTTGAAACCTCTGTCTTTCTTTACTTCCTAAACATGCACGTAGTTCACGATGGCACACATATTCCCACTGCATTTCCCTGTTCCCAAATAAGTATCATTTTATTTTAAGTGAGCCGCTCATTGTTTGTTGCTTGGGTTGACACATCTAATTTTCTGAAGAAACTTCAAAACCGTCTTCCATAATGACTGTACTGTCTTATATGCTCATGGGGATGGAGGAGTGACTTAGCTTCTACCAATCCTTGTGGCACTTGGAGCCACTACTTTTTAATCTGAGCCGTTCTCGTAGATGAGTAATGACATTTCATTGTGGTTCCATTTGTGTTTTCCTGATTGCTAATCTTGTTGGATGCATTGTTGTGTACCTTTGTGTCATCTGTATATTGTCTTTGCTGAAATGTTTGCTCATTTTTTTCCCATTTTCTACTTTTTAAAATAATGTTTGGAGAGTTCTTTAGCAATCTGGATACTAGCCTTTTAATGACTGTGGTTTCCAAATATTTTCTCCTAGTCTGTAGCATGTTATTTTATTTATTTATTTATTTTTGGGTCAGAGTCTCACTCCACTGTCACCCGGGTTGGAGTGCAGTGGCATGCTCATGGCCACCACAGACTTGACCTGCTGGGCTCAGGCGATCCTTTCGCCTCAGCCTTTCAAGTAACTGGAACTACTGGCATGCACTACCATACCAGGCTTGTTATTTGATTTATTGTAGAGATGAGATCTTACCAAGTTGCCCAGGCTGGTCTCGAACCCCTAAGCTCAAGCAATCCTCTCGCCTCGGCCTCCCAGAGTACTGGGATTAAAGGTTTGAGCCGCCACACCTGGCAGCATGTTATTTCATACTTTTAACAGGTTTTTTCATAAAGATGTTAAATTTTGATTAAATCCTATTTGTCAATTTTTCCTTCTAATTACCCTAATTTCATGTCAAATCTAAGAACCATTTGCGTACCTCTAGATTTCAAAGATTTTCTCTTATGTTTTTCTGAAGGTTGCATAGTTTTACAATTCATATTAATGTCACTGCTCTGTTGTGAGTTAGTTTTTGTATAAGGTTTAGCTCAAGGTCTTTTGTTTTTTGACCCATGGCTGTCCAATCATGTCCAGAATCATTTGTTGAAAGACTCTTCTTTTTAATTGCTTTAAGACTTTAGTTAAAAATAAGTTGGGCATATTTATGTGGGTCTACTTCTTGCTTCTCTATTCTGTTCTCTTCATTTATGTGACCATTCATCAGCTAATATTACACAGTCTTCATTACTGTAGCTATTAAAAAAAGTCTTGAAATTAGTTAGGCTGTTTCCTCTCACTTTATTCTGCTTTTTCATTTTTTATAACTCTTCTAGTTCCTTTTTATTTCTGTACAATTTTTTTTAGTAATACCTATAGCAACAAATAAACTTGGAATTTTAATAAATATTACATTAAGTCCTCTTTTTACCCTCAAAGTGCATATATTGTTATGCTTGAAATGAGTTTCCTTTAGATGGTGTATAGTTGAGTAATAGCTTTCATCTTTTAAAGCCACTCTTCCAGTCTCTGCCTTTTATGTGATATATTTAGACCATTTACACTTATTGCATTTATTAATGTGTTAGAAATTAAGACATTGATTTTCTACTTTCTATCTGTTCTCTCTGTTTTTCATTCTGTTCCCTTTTGCTGTTTTCTCATGGGTTACTTGGACATTCTTCTCAAATTCAGGTTTTCTATACCTATAATTTTTAGTGTATTTCTTTGTATAGCAGTTAGGGCATTACATTATATAAGTATAATTTATTAGTCAGCTTGTGACATTTCATCAGTTTGGATGAAGTATAGAAACCTTACTTCTATTTATGTCATTTTACACTTCTTGCTTCTAGACAATTGTCTTAAGTATTTCCTCTACAAATGTTTAGAATAAAATCAAGTATTGCTAATTTTTTATTTCAATCATCAAACATAATTTATAAAACTCAAGAGGAGTATAAGAGCCTCTTGAGTTTTACAAATAATAATAGCAATAATTATTTACAAATATATAGTTTTACAAAAAATAATTTTACTTTTCTGTGCTTCTTTTTTCTAATTCCTGACATTCTAAGAGTCCTCATTTTATTGTTTTCTTTTTGTTTAAATAAATTATTTTAGCTATTCCTTAAGGCTATGTCAGCTGGTGACAATTTTTCTTATTGTTCCTTATCTGAGTGTCTTGACATACCATTCACTCCTTAACTATGTTATTACTCAGTTATGATTCTTAGTTGGTAGTTCTTTTATTTCAGCAATTTAGAAGATTGTGCCACTTCCCACAGGCTTCCAAACTTTCCTTTGAGAAGTTAGCTATAATTTGAATGATTTTTTTTCCCCTTCTAGGTAAGGTATCGTTTGTCTTTCACCTCTTTGAAGACTCTTCATTGACTTTAGTTTTCAGAAGTTTTACTAATGACTTTAGTTTTCAGAAATTTTACTAATGGTGTTTACTGGTATACATTTGGGGAGGTTTATTCCTTTGGAAATTTTATTTTGAAAAAGTTTTGCTCAGCTTCTTTAAGCTACAAGTTTCTATCTTTTGTTTTTTGGGGGAGGGGAAATTTTAAGCCGTGACCCCTTAGAGCGCTCTTTCAATCTTTTTATCTTTTCCCTCAATTTTTCCGACTTGAATGCCACACATATGAGGTGTTCTTCATTGTCCTGCAGGCTCCTGAGGCTCTGATAACGTCTCCCCTGTCTATTTTCTTCTAGCTATTCAGATTGGTGATGTCTATTATTCCTTCTACAAATTCACCAGTTCTGCTCTTTTCTGCTTGTGTCAAGGAAACTCATTGTGGAAAATTGGAGTTCTTGTATTTTTAGTTCTAAGACTTCCATTTGATTCTTCGTTATATCTTATTTTTTTTGATAGAAAATATAGTTTATTTAGAAAGTAAATTAGAGAGAGAGCAAGAGAGACAGAAAGAGGAGATTCACTTCCCCAAGATAGGGAAGGAGGTCAAAGCTTAAGAAACAGGACCACACCATAGTTTAGCAAGGCAATGGCCGTATCTGATGTTTCTTTGCTGTGACTTTCTGTTTTCTACTTTTGCTTCTAGTGTGTTCAAGTGTTACCCTGAAGCCCATTTCTCATGATTGTTTTGAATTCTTGTGAGAAGATTCTAACACCTCTGGCATCTCAGCCTTGGCTTCTATTGATTATCTTGCTTAATTGAGTTTGAGATCTTCCTGGCTTATGGTAAGATGCGTGACGTGTAAGTGAAATCCATGTTTTTATTATATTATACTGTTATTATATTTTAATCTGGAACTCGAATATTTCTATATTACCATATTTATGAAGTCTGGATCTTATGATCTTATGTATTCCTTCTGATTTGGCTGGTGGGCTCTGGCACATTTCGGGAGTGGAAGGGGTATGGCTAAAAGCCCAGGCTCTCACTCACCTTCCTTGACACCTGGAGAGAATCATTCTCACTCTTGCCAGCTGGGGAAGATTCCGGCTCCTCACATGACCTCCACTGACACCACTGGGGCAGTGGCCTCGTCACCGCTGGATGGTGGTGACGCTCCTGAATCCCCACTGAACCTCTTCTGACAATACCCAGCAGAGAAAGGAGATGTACCTCATTACTGTGTGCAGAGGTGGAGTCTCAATCTTCCCATGCGGCCCCCCTTACTTCGGGTGCAGGGCCACATGTGCATGCATACAGTTGCCAGGAGACCTGCAAGTGCCTTCAGACACTCTGCTGATCACCTGTCTCCACCTGTTACTGAGTCTTTGCCACATTTACGGCTTCATTTACAGCCTTGGAACCAGGTGAGTGCCTTGTCAATATTTGTGGAAACATGATTAAGTACCTTTTTTGATCCTCAAGGCCAAGGCATTGTGGAACAACGCGTTTTTCCAGAAAATTTCCTTTTAGAAAGACATGCTTGCGTTTGGATAGCTCTTATGGACTTGAGAGTCCGCTTGCTTTGTTGAAACACCTTACCCACAGTAATACTTTCAGTCACTTGTGACCTCAGAGAGGGTTGAGCAAACAGACGGATCTCATACACCAAGTGACAGAGTGAAAGTCATCAGCTTGAACTTGAAGTGCCAAGTTCAAATGTTTTCTAACAATGAATTCCAATTACACTCAAAATTATACTCTCAAAGGGAGATAGCCTCTAAAATGCCTGAATCTAGATATCTTTAAAATACCTGAATCTAGAATCTTAAAGTCTGGTTCACCTGTGGCCCTCACTATAGTTCTTAAACTTATTCAGCTGAGGTGGAAGGATCACAGGAGCCCAGCAGGTTGAGTCACATGGAAACTACAAATTTACTTTTCATAACTGAGACCTCCACCTTCCTTAGAGGTGTTCATGAGTCTATAAAGTCCAAAGATGGGCACACATCACCCAGTGTGAAGACTTCAACCAGAACTGAGACCAAGTGTTTTGGGAATGCTATCTTTGTCCTGACCAAGTTGGTTTTTTTTTTTTTGAGTTGGAGTCTCACTCTGTCACCCAGGCTGGAGGGCAGTGGCATACTCCTGGTCACTGCAACCTCAACTGCTGGGCTCCTGCGATCCTTCCGCCTCAGCTGAGTACGTTTAAAAACTATAGTGAGGGCCACAGGTGAACCAGACTTTATGATTCTAGATTCAGGTATTTTAAAGAGTCAGGTATTTTAAAGATAATTAATGCAAAAGGACATTTTCCTAGACCAAGAGTTATGTAATGTCAGGAAAAGGTTATCAACAGAGAATGCAGAATTTCTGAAATTTTAAAAATAAATACATAATGGCCCCAAGTCTAGGCCTTGTTCCATGGCCGGCCTGTCCTCGGGATGGCTTTAAACAGCGTTCTCTGCTCCCAAGTCATACAGGACTCCAGATTCCTGGGACCGCTGATGGTGGAACATTTGCAGGGATCCAATCGTTTGCTGGGCTGCCCTCCGGCTCCTCCCCTCCAGTGGCCTGGGTGAGTGCTCTGTGTTTTGAAACTAAGTGAGCACCACAGTCCAGAGCACTCAGTTCTGTGCTGACAAATAAACAAGTGTAAAGACCATTAGGGAGGCATCCAGCATTTTCAATAATGCATGTTCCCCGCCACTTAATTATTTTGAAAACATCTGTTGAAGAAAAGGATGCTCCAGAGAGGAATTAAGAAGTCAAATGGGTCAGGGGCTGCTGGTTACGTTTCGCTCCTGAGGAGGAGATGGAGCCCGAGGGTTGAGGTGCCAGCCAAGAGCCTTGAGGGGTGGGAGACGAGGTGGTGGAGGCAAGACTGACCCTGCGCTGACTCTCATGCAGGCTCAGGGAACCCTCCTGGGAAATGGCGCAGGGTGCATTGATGCCCGCGACACCGTGCGCTGATGTCTGTGCCTAGGGCCTGCAGCCCTGAGGCTTGTGCTCTTTGGCAGTAGAAGGACATAAGCTGGAAGGGCGGTGCGTCCAGGATGGTGCAAGGACTCTGGTGTGCAGGTGACCAGTTGAGGACACGCTCGTGTGCAAAAGAATGCTTCCTCTCCAAGGTTCATGACATGGTCTGCTGGCGGTCTCTCCTAATGTCATGTTGAAGTATCATCTTCAGCCCTGAAGGCAGGGCCTGGTGGGAGGGGCTGGGTCCTGGGCGCAGATCCCTCATAGATGACTTCATTGTCCCTGAGGTAACAAGGGAGTTCTCCTCTCTAGTTTACAGGAGAGCTGATTGTTTAAGAGCCTGGCTCCTCCTCTTTCTTGCTTCTGTTCTCGCCGTGGGGCATGTCTGCTCCCTTCTCTGCCTTCTGCCACAAATTGAAGCTTCCTGAGTCCTCACCAGAAGCCCAGCCGCTGCCAGCACCATGTGGAACCATGAGCCAAACAACTTTATGCATTTCCGGGTGGAGGACTTCCTTTATAGCCCTGCAAAACCGATGAGCCCAGGTTGGCAGAGCTGGCACCCAGGATGCTGTGGGTTAGGGCAGCCCACTGGCTCCGAGGGGAAGCCAGACCTCAGGGAGGGGAAGACATGGGGGATTTCCTTGCCTGGAAAACCAAGGTCCTTGTGACTGACACTGCCTGTTGAGATAGAGCCACAGGTTTTTTCCTGACCCATGACACAAAAAAATCACACATGTAGAGTCACTGCTATCCAGTTAAGGAATAAAGACCTCCCATCCAAAAAGTCACTTCACAAAACGTTTTTTTGTTTGAAAGCTACGTCCTAGTCTGCAGATGACACCTGTGAACACCATCTCGTTAGCTACTGGAAGCCACCCTGAGAGCCAGCAACTTATGATAAATGAGTCATAAGTCATAAGATTTCATAAGTGTCGCGGAATGTTTGGGCAGTTGGGACAAAAGCCTGCCTTGGGCCAATGTTACAAATTCATGATTGAGGTAAGGACGCCAGGCATCCCCGCACAGGAAGGCAGGCAGCCTAGGCACAGATGTTTTTCTCTGTCCTTGTCTACATCTCAATTACTCAGAGGGTTTTCCCCCTGTTCCTCTGCATTTGATTTTCGAATGTATCATTAGCTATGAAAAATCAAAGAAAAAGCAAGTGTTCCACTTTTTCTTTGGGAAAGTTCAGGCCCAGGCTATAGGTTGGAAAATACTCCCAGTCCGGGCCTGGCCCCTTCAGCTGGGGTGTGGGAGGGGGCAGGCGTGGGTGGGGCTGGTGTCTGGCCCCTGTGTCCCTTCTCTGAACTTCAGATGCCCCCACCTTTGGCTAATTGACAGCCCTGGCCTCCTGAGCCCATTCCAGAATGTTCTCTTTATGTGTCAGCACATCATTTCAGGAATGATAAATAAGTCGTAAATGAACAACCAGAGAGAGAGGTGATGGGGACAGAACGAGCCAATGAGTACTAGGTTGGGCAGGAAGAACCTCAGGAAATGTTGACAGTTGATTTCACTGTTATAGTTGCAGATTTCAAGCCTAGTATTTAGGCTTTGCCGTTTCATCAATGGCTAATACTCCCTTCCCTGCCCCAGAGCCCTGGGTAGACAGCCAGTTTTATCCCCGACTACCTCCTTAGACGTTTTTGCCCACAGGACTTACACTGAAACTACGCCAAGCATATGCAAAGTCAGGCCACTCCCCCCCACCCCCCAAAGCCTCAGGAATTCCACTCCCTCATTTTTGAGGCAGCAGAGTTTATTGAGAGGACAGAAAACCTTCCAGAGAGGGAGGGGACCTGAGGGGGTTGTCGCCACTCCCTCCTTTGGCAATATTTTCCCATGTCAAATAGCTCCTGGTGCTGGGAGATTTCTTTTTGATATTTACTATGAATGTCTTACTCTGTAGATTTTTGAAGAAGATTCTTAAAATTCAATGAAAAATATGTTTTAAAATCCTTTGGGGGCAATCACATTTATTTTTTATAAAGCCTCTGATGATATTTAAGTGTGTCTTACTTTAAAAATGACTCTTTAATTGCAGCCCTCAAAATATCAGCCACATTAACATGTCTACCCACAGTAGAAAATCGGAACCCAGGAACTATTTGCACTGGATTATAGAACTTAGTCACATCAACAATTTCTTTAAAATGGAGCCAGTGAATAGGCTGGAATTAAGAATGTGATAAAACAGTGAAATTGTTAAGCTGTAAATTTGCAGAGAACATAATTTTCTATACTGTGTGTCTTTAACATTTCAGGCTGGACAAACAACTGGTCAGTAGTCCTGGCGGGTGCTCAACACATGCGCTAGACCAGGTCTCAGCTCAGATCCTGAGCCCGTGAAACCACTTGTTCCAGAGGTGCCTCCGGTGGACACAGTATTTGGCAAAGAGAGACAAAGACATCTGCTCCTCAGTGGAACCTTGGAAGCTCAATGTCACAAACCACTCTTAAACATCAGGGCTGGTTTCCTCTCATTTTAACCAAAAGAAAAAGAAAATGTGTACATGTGTATGTGAAATGAATAAAATAGAATTACATCAAAATGCATACAAGGTGCATTGGGCTACCATGGGTATCACATGTTACTTGATTTTTAATATTTAAAATGATGAGCATAAAATTGTTCAACATATGCATAAAAAGATGTCTCCAAAATACAAGTTCACGAATTGTGGTATTTTTCAGATACTTGAAAATTAATTTACTACTTTCATAAACCAAATCCAACAGGAATTTTAGATAACTCTCTAGTTCTTAGTATCATCAAAGGAACGACATGTCTTATTTTAGAACCCACACATAAAACGTGAGTGGTGGGTCTAAATCATGCGCATCAGGACTTGGAGCTGGGGAACGCCTCTTTCAGGGTGTTTGTCAGGGACATGCCTTTGTGAGAACCAGCCAGGACGCTGCACACGGAGCAGTGGCTGTCTACTGGGGGAGCCAGAGACAAAACCAAGACTGCAGTGTGACAAGGCTGGCGGGGGGGCGGGGAGGGGGGTGGTGAGCCAGAGCGGAGGCCTGGGCGGGTGGCCGTGAACCTGAGACCCAGCAGGACTCAGAGGCAGATCATTTGCTTAGAAAACAGAACGTGACAGAAAAATACTAGGGAAAATCGAAAGAGAGACATTTCATGCAGAAAATACAGACCTATGGATCTCTGCTGAGGTGGTTTAAGGACAGACCGACGTGTGGTGAATATTAGGAAAAGCCGTCAATGCCCTGTTGGCCTCTTGACCAGGAAATACCACGAGGTAAGAGCTGGGTCCTGGGAGTTCAGGAAAGGGGTGTGTGTGTGTGTGTGTGTGTGTGTGTGTGTGTGTTTACTGTTGTTGTTGTTTGGAAGACCCATATGAAATCAGGAAGAAAGAATCAACATAGAAACATAAAAATGCCCCTGGAGGAGAGGAGAAGGCGTCCACTGTGAAGCTTTGGGTGCCTTCTCAATCTCCGGCCTCTAAGTGTAGACAGAACTAGCTTTGTCAGAACACAATGGAAAAATGACCTGATATATTTTGAAATCAATATTTCTATCATTTTTCTTAATTTGCAATCAATGTTTCCAGTTTACTATATTTCTTTGAATAAACATCGTTTGCCCCCTCTTTCTTAAAACTCTCACAAAATTAAAGAATGAAAAGAAGTGTGAAGTTGGCCAGATGCAGTGGCTCAACCTTGTAATCTCAGCACTTTCAGAGGCCGAGACGGGAGAATTGCTTGAGCCAAGAATTTTAAGCTCAGCCTGGGCACCACAGTGAGACCTCCTCTGTACCAAAAACACAAAAATCAGCCGGACATGGTGGTACACACCTGTAACCCCAATACTCAAGAGGCTGAGGCAGAAGGATTACCTGAGCCCAGGAGGTTGAGGCTGTAGTGAGTTGTGATCGTGCTACTGCACTCTCCAGCCTGGGTGACAGAGTAAGACCCCAACTCAAAAAAAAGTGAATGCATGAGACAGAAGACACCAACAGGGGGCAGACATTCATGAGGTACGTCAAGATGATTTCACAAGGTGAAGGCAGAAGGAGATGTGGGGTTAGCTTTGCAGAATGTGAGCGACACCAGAGAAAGGGAGGTCCAGCAGGAAGTCAAGTAGGCTCCAACTCCAGGAGAAATCAGAGCCACCAAGCCACTGAGATGGTGGGTTAGGGTGGAGAAGGGGAGGCGTCTCTGCATTTTACACAAAGTGGAAGATGCACCACTCCTCTGAGGCTCCCCACAGAGATGAACAATTGAATCCCTGCCCCCAACACACAGGCCAGCAGGGGTGGGCAGTCATGGCCATGGGGCTCACCTGAGAGGGGCTGAGGTCCCTCCCGACACCCACACAGCTGGGAATGTGGTGGAGCATCTTCCCACACACAGGAGCGGAGCCGTGTGTGAAGCCTTCCAGCCCTTGCTCTCTCAGCTCCAAGAGCACTGATGGACCCTGGAGAAGCCTGACAAGCTCAGGAACCCTGGATTTATTTACAATTTCAGATTGGGATTCTTTCCGTTAGAACAAGAATTCACACACACACACACACACACACACACACACACACACAATTATTTCTAAAGCGTTCTCTAAGGTTTGAGCTGTAAAACTGAAATTCAGAAGTGTTTTCAAACATTCAAAGTCTCAATAAAAGTTCTTTATGTCTGTGAAGAATGATGTTGGCATTGATAGGACTTACATTCAATCTGTAGATCGCTTTGGTCAGTATGGTCATTTTAGCAATATTGGTTCATCTGATCCATAAGGATGGGATTTTATTATTTGCTTGTGTCATCTATCATTACTTTCATCAGTGTTTTGTCGTTATCCTTGTAGAGATCTTTCACCACCTTGGTTAAATATATTTCTAGGAGAGAGTGTGTGTACATATGGGTGTGTGTGTTTGTGTGTGTGTGTGTGTGTGACTATTATGAAGAAGATTGACTTCCTGATTTGGTCCTGAACTTGATCATTACTGGTATCTATAAAATGAGATTATTTTTTGTACATTAATTTTGTATCCTGAAAACTTACTGACTTTATTTAACAAATCTAGTAGTCTTCAGGTTTGTTAGGTATAAGATCATAGTCAATAAATAGTGATAAATTAGTTTCTATTTTTCAAATTTGGATGCCTTTTTTTTCTTTCTCTTGTCTGATTGTTATGGCTAGGATTTTCAATACTACACTGAATTGAAGTGGTGAGAGTGGACACATTTCATTTTTTTCCCATTCTTAAAGAAAATGATTTCAACTTTTCCTTGCTCAGTATGATATTGTGTGTGGGTTTTTTGAATATAGCTTTTATGATTTTAAGTTATATTCCTTCTATGTCTGGGACTTTGAGGGTTTTTACCATGAAGGGATGACAGATTACATCAAATTTTTATTCTTGCATCTATTGAGATGATCAAATGATTTTTGTTTTTAATTCTGACTATGTGATGAATCATATTTAATAATCTGTGTAGGTTGAACCATCCTTGCATCCCTGGAGTAAAACTCACTTGATCAAGGTATATTATCTTCCTAAGGTGCTGTTGGAAACTGTTTGCTAGTATTTGGTTGAGGACTTTTGCTTATATGTTCATCAGGGATACTGATCTGTAATTGTTGTTGTTGTCATTGTGTTCTTGTCTGACTTTGGTATCAGGATGATACTGGCTTTGTAGAATGAGTTATGACATCTTAAAAATCACATGGACCCCCCCCAAAAAAGTCCAAATAAATAGTCAAAGAAATCTTAAGAAAAAAGAACAAAACTGTAGGCATCACATAAATTGACTACAAATTATACCACAAAGCTACAGAAACCAAGCAACATAATGCTGGCATAAAAAAAGACTCATAGGTCAGTGGAACAAGATAGGAAACCCAGAAATAAAGCCACAAAACAACTGATCTTTGACATAGTACACAAAAGCATATGCTGGCAAAAGGACACCCCATCTAATACATGGTGCTGGGATTATTATTAAATTGCCATGTGCAGAGGAACCCCTTTCTCTCGCCATATACAAATTTAGCTTAAGACAGATAAAAGACTTAAATGTAAGATTTTGATCAATAAAGATTCTAGAAGAAAACCTAGGAAAAAAGCTTTCCTGGACATTGACTTTGGCAAGAAGTTTGTAACTAAGATTCAAAAGCAAATGCAACAAAAATAAAAATAGACAAAAAAAGACTTAATTAAATTTAAACACATCTACACAGCAAACAAAACATTCAGCAGTGTGAACAGACAAGCTGCAGAATAGGAGAAAATATTTTATACAAGCCATGCATCTATCAAAGGACTTATATACAGAATCTACAAATAACTCAAACATCTCAACAGCAAAAACAACAAAAATTAATAACCCCAATAAAAAGTGGATGAGAGACATTTATCAAAAGAAGACATATAAATGGGCAACAAATATGTGGGAAAAAAACTCAACATCACTAATCATCCAAGAAATGTTAATTAAAAGCACAGTGAGGCTGGTCTTGGTGGCTCAGCCTGTAATCCCAGTGCTTTGGGAGGCCGAGGTGAGTGGATTACCTGAGCCTGCAAGTTTGAGACCCACCTGGGCAACTTGGCAAGACCTCATCTCTACAATAAATCAAAAATTAACCGGACGTGGAAGCGTGTGCCTGTAGTTCCAGCTACTTGGAAGGCTGATGTGGAAGGATCACCGGAGCCCAGCAGGTCAAGGCTGCAGTGGCTGGGAGCAGCTACTGCACTCCAGTCTGGGTGACAGAGTGAGACTCCAACTAAAAAAAAAAAAAAAAACACAGTGAGATACCATCTTACACCAATCAGAATGAGTCTTATTAAAAAGTAAAAAAATAACAGATGTTGACAAGAATATGAAGAAAATGGAACACTTATACATTGTTGGTGAGAATGGAAAGAAGTATGGAGATTTCTCAAAGAACTATTTATAGAGCTACCATTCAACCCAACAATCTCTCTACTGGGTGTCTATCTAGAGGAAAACAAAACATTATAAATAGTTGCAATTTTTAAATTGTATATATAACATTATTATATATATAAAATACTTGCACTCATGTTTATTGCAGCACCATTCACAATAGCAAGGATAGGAAATCAACCTAAGTATCCTTCAATAGATGAATGACCAAAGAATATGTGTCTATATTGTGGAATAGTATATGAGTAGTATGAATACTACCCAATCATAGAAAAGAATGAAATCATATCTTTTGCAGCAATACAAATGGAACTAGAGGCCATTATCTTATATGAAATAACTTAGAAACCGAAAGCAAAATACTGCATATTCTCACCTATAAGTAGGAGCTAAATAATGTATACACACGGACATAGAGAGTGGTATAATAGACATTCGAGACTCAGATGAGTGGGAGGGTGAAGGGCTGAAAGATGACAAATTACTTAATAAATGCAATGTACACCAGTGGCCACTACCCTAAAAGTCCAGACTTAACTATGCAGTATATCTGAGTAATAAAAGGGCACTAGTGCTTCCTAAATCTAAAAAATAATAATAATAATGACAATAAAAAGGCAAATGTAAAACAATTAAATAAGTGGACTAAAAACGTTTCCCCCTAAACACTTAAAATCATGACAAAGATTAAATAAGTAGAAAAACATACCATGTTCATGGATGGGATAAGTCAATATTATTAAAAGGGTACAAAGATTCAGTTATGTGTGATGAATAATTCTAGAAAGCTAACATACAATATGATGACTCTAACTAATAATATGGTATTGTCTACTTGGGATTCACTTGAGAGTTGATCTTAGATGTTCTTGCCACACAAACAAAAGAAATTGCAACTATACAGGCTGATGAATGTTAATTAGCTTAACTGGGATAATCATTTTTACAATATATATTTATATCACAACTCTATGTTGTACACTTAAATGTACACAATTTTTATTTCTCATCTACCTCAACAAATCTGGAAAAAAATTAAACAAAAAATTTAAAACATAAATCCATCCATACATAAAAGGTCTCTTGTGTACTCTTTTCAAAAAGATACTAATTGGTGTTGGGCTTCAAATGAGAGGATGACATAGGGGTTCAGAGCACAGACGTAGCATGGAGAAGGCTGATGACAAAGAGGAGCCCCAGGAGAGCTGAGAAGTGTCCCTGTTGTAAACACTTCTGGACCTCAGGCAGCAGGAAGGAGACACTCGCACTGATGGGAATACCAGTGACCCAACGTGCTTCCCTGTACCTAAAGGAATCTTCTAGCTCCAACAGAAAGTTTGGGAACAGATGAGTCATAGGTTAAAAGAATCATGGAACTAGAAACAAAACAAAACAAAATAAAAATCGATGGAAAGAGAGAAAATAATAGTCTACTTTAGGGTGGTGATTGTGATCAAGTGCAGTGTGCATGTGTGTGCGTGCACACATGTACTTGCTGGAGTCTGGGAATACGTCCATTGATTCTCATCTCCCATAGTAGAAAGCCAATGCACAGTTTCTTACCCTAAATAATTAAATTAGCAGTATAAATGTGTTACTTAAAAATACAAAGTTATGATAGGGGAAGCATGAAAAAAGTCAACAGTTGGGCAAACCCCTCAGGTTCCCCTCCCACTATGGGAGCTTTCTGTCCCCTTAATAAATCCTGCTTTCAACACATAAATTAGCTAATTGATTAATTAATTAAAAAAATAAAGGAGTCAACAGTTGATTCTCCTCCCCTGTGCAACTGGAATTGGGGACTGACGTGGAGGTATGGTGGGCAGGGATTTGCTGAGGTAGACTTGAGAAATGAAAACTATACATTTAAGTGTACAACATAGAGTTTTGGTATAAGTAGACATTGTAAAATAATTACCACAATTAAGCTGATTAACATTCGTCAGCTTGTATAGTTGCGACTTTTTTCTTGTGTTTGTTAAGTTCTCTTTACAGTATGAGCTGACATTGGAGAAGATGCTTTTGCATTGATCGGATTTTTCATCAGCTGCAGAAGGGCCCTGGTGGGGACAGCTGGTGATGGGCACTGGCCCCCCCTGATTCCCTCTCCACTCACAAACCCTAAGCAGAGCATGGAGCCAGCCCTGGGATCACCTTCCTGGTTGCTTTGCCAGAGAAGCTACTACGGCAAGTTCAAGGCTGGTGTTTTCCAATTGCCTGGACTCCTGGGTGGATGGGAAACGTTGTGATCATTCACTCACTGTCCCCCCAAGTGCTTCGTCAGCAAGACATCGCAGAGCAGCTAATTAAATTTGGTGCCAATAAGATTGGAGAGATGAGAAAGAGCTCTGAGGGACGACGGGAGTGGTTTGCAGTGTAGATGGGGTTTGATGAATGAATGCGCACGTTGGGAAGCAGGAAAACGACAGAGGCGCCTCCGAGTCCACCTCCACGCCACCAGCCTGCCGGGATGTCCAAGGATCTCCAGCCCCTGGAGATGGAGGAGCTGGAACCAAGACACGACCCCCGCCATCAGCATTCCACTGCTTGTGCACACCTGCTTTCTGTCACCTAGAGTCATTGCTCTTGATGGCTGGCCATGCTATCACAGCAATCTCACTTAGCAAATGCTATAGAAAGCATAAAACATGGATTTGAGTGAAAGGTGAGCTGTTGTTTCTATGAAACCTAAGCTCAACACAATTAGTGGAGGTTGGTTGCTTCAAAAAGTTCTTGACTCACTTCATAGAAAGCAATGCAAAATCCTGAGGATGAATTTTGGGTTTGGTGTTCAAGGCAGCTCACGAAAAACTGCAGTTGGTAGCCGCCAAGGGGACTCCGTGGACAGACTGCTAACCCATTCACCTAGGTCACTCAGGTACAAGAGTGGCGGGTGACTGGAGGACCAGGATGCAACGGGACTTTGGATAACAAAGCCTTCTCTATCTTGAGAGAGAAGTGATCGAATCAACTGGCCCTCACGATCTTTGAACTTTGAAGAAACATTCATTTTCACAAAATCTCTTCTTGAAGGAAACAAATTATTTTATTGTGGTGAAAAGTATCCCAAGGCTAAAAAAGTGAAGGTCTTCTCCTCAGTGGGTAAAATACTGTATACATAGACATACACACACATATACACATAACCATGAATATATATCTTCCTAAGAAACATTCTTTAATTATTGCTTCGGATACAAGAATAGGAAAATAAGAATGTGAGAGATTGCATAACTAGACGTAGGGAACCACACATCAAGGGGCTCATATGAAGGCTTTTGAGTCTTTATTTGGTAATTAAACAGCAATTCATCAAAATTAATTTTAGTCAGATGAAGAATGAAGTCTCTAAGGAGTAAACTGAGGGAGATATTTCAAAGATCCTTCTTTGCTAAATATTTTCATCTGTGTTGAAATTCTATGCTGTCGCATACTGTGACATTATTTTTTTTTTGAGTCTGAGTCTCCCTCTGTCGCCCAGGCAGGGGCATGCTCACGGCCACCCCAGCGTCTACCTGCTGGGCTCAGGCGATCCTTCTGCCTCAGCCTTCCAAGTAACACGCTACTATGCCTAGCTAATTTATTTTTATTTTTATTGTAGAGACGAGATCTCAGCAAGTTGCCCAGGCTGATCTCGAACCCCTGGGCTCAGGCAATCCTTTCACTTAGGCCTCCCAAAGTGCTGGGATTACAGGCTGAGCCACTGAACCCAGCCTTTTTTGCTTTTATTTTCTCTCTCTCTCTCTCTTTTTTTTCGAGTGAGAGTCTCACTCTGTCGCCCAGGCTGGAATGCAGTGGCACGCTCATGGCCACCCCAGCATCAATCTGCTGAGCTCAGACAATTCTTCTGCCTCAGCCTTCCAAGTAGCCAGAACTACAGGCAAGCACTACCATGCTCAACTATTTTTTTTTTTATATTGTAGAGATGAGGTCTCACCAAGTTGCCCAGGCTGATCTCAAACCCCTGGGCTCAGGGAATCCTCTCACTTCTGCCTCCCAAAGTCCTGGGATTACAGGCCCGAGCCAGCATGCCTGGCCACCATTGATGTTTTTAATTTCTTGTTTTACTAATATGCAATGCAATGTTCTAAGGGCTATACATTAATCCTTCCAAATTTTTACAGCAATCCCATAAGAGGGATACTATCATTCCCCCATTTTGCAGATGAGCAATCTGGGCTTGGAATTCATAAGTAACTTGACCAGATGTCAAGTTGTAAGTGGAGTTAGAATTTAGAGATGAAAACTGTCCTTCTAACTCCCCAGGTTGACTTTAGTTTAGGATATAAGATGAGGAAAGCACATTTTGCATTTCATAGGTCTTGACCCCATAATTCAGTGAAAAGTCCAAGTTCCATTTTACCCAAGTGTTTTGAGGTATGACTGGAGACTCCATGGACATAGTGGAAGAACCAGGACATCGGCAATGGCGCTGTGGTGCCAGGAGAGCTATATGCTTGGCAGAAAAGATAAATTTCACTGGACACTTGAGTGATTTCGAGAAGAACGGTGAAGATGGAAGACATAGTACAAATTGCTGCAAGACCTGGACAATGAGAAAGCGAAGGCAGAAAATGTAGCGTTTCAAGATAGATACTTAAGATAGCCAATGGGGAAGTGAGGGACAGGGGCATGTTTCAGATCTGTGGTTCTGTCCTTTGGTTGATCTTTATTATCTCTGCACATTTCACACATTTCCTTCATTTGTCGGGGACCTAATCCTTGAGGTTAAGATTGCAAACCTGTTTGCTTGCTTGTAGATTTAATTTTAGAAAACGAACGTCAACCTTGATATGACACTCACTAGACAGGCCCAAGGTGCCTATTTGGGTTTTTTCCCTCAGTTATTCGTCATGTGTGTTGTGTGACATTTCGTCTATTCAAAATCTCTTCTCCAGGGCCTTTAGTGCAAGTTTTAGAATGCTGATGCTTTCCTGAAACTATTCTTACCTGATCTCCCATTGCTGTTTCCCATCTCAGCGACCAGCGCAGGTGTAGCAGAGTGGTTGACCCTGAAAACCCACCTACCACATTAGTGTTTGAGTTAATCCGGCCTTTAGAGAAATTCTTGTCCAGTTGCTGTCTCCATAAATAACGGTTCCACCAAACAGAAGTGTCGCAGTAAAAGTGCAAGGCAGAGTGTTCTCTTCCATGGAGAGGATGAATGGATGCCCTTTGGAGACGATGGTCATGCGGTTCACAGTGCAGAGCATGCAGGATCAAGCCAGGTGGGGATCGTGGGAAGGGCTGTGTGCGGGGTGGAAAATGCAGAGTCCACTCACTCGGACACCCAGGAAGCTGTGCACGAAGGAAGTTCATACAGGTGTGTGTGTGTGTCTCACGTGCACATGTGCATGCCTTTGTGTGCATGCATGTACCTGCCTGTGTGTACATGCATGTACCTGCATGCACATGTGTGCACATATGCGCATGTGTGTACACATGCATGTGGCTGTGTTGGTGTGATAGAGAGAGAAGGAAGGATGGATCTTACCCCTTTACAGACCCTCTGACAGCTCTCTCACTTTTAGCCCCTCCCTCAGGACAGAGGCCCCGGCACGAGGCTGCAGAAGCAGAGACTGGAGAGCTCCGTATCTGCCTCCTTCTCTACAAGGGCCTCTCCGAATATCCACAACGAGTGCAGTGCCTTCAGCATCTGGGGTCTGGGGTGGGGGGAGGCCCTTTCACCAGGGGACCCTTGGGAAGCAGGGTCTGAGTGAGTCATCAGCATCGCTGAGTCCCTGATGACGCCTGGACTCTTCTCTCTTCGTGCGCTGCAGGCGGGGTCTCCTCCACCTGCCCCGTGGGCTGTGGCTCCACTTCCTTCCTCAGCCTGGGACACCCCAGGCTGGGGCCACACCACATCCTGTGTTCGAAGCACAACTATGCACATCACGCCAAGACCCAAGCGGGCTGTTCCCAGAGGGCCTTTCAAGTCACGTGGCATCGAGGACCACGTGGAAGGGCCGTTCGCCCATTCCTGCCAGGTGATCCTGGGGAACCGTTGTGGAAAAGAAAGGCTGGCTGTCCCTCGCTGCACACCTCAGAGTCACTCCAACTGACTGTGGAAGCACAAACACAGCTTACATCGGGAAGGAACTGGATAGAGACCCGGCCTTGGGCTTTCGATAAGTGAGCTGTTCTGGCAGCGGCATTTGGTCTCCATGGCACGAGCGTGCCTAGTGTTTCCCTAGGCATCATTTCACACACCCCTCAGAACACAACCGTGCAGACGCATGCATGTACACACACAGGAACACATACCGCATACAGGCTCTGTGTTCAACGTACACCCTCTGGCTCTGTTTATGGCTTGTCTGAAGACGAGTCTGGTCCACTCCTGTCTCTGCAATGCCTGCGAGACACTGGTAGGAGGGGTTCCTGAGTCTGTCACTCCTGCCACACGGAGGCCACGCCACCCACAGAGGGCTGGCCTCCTCATTTATTTCTCGTCCACACCAACACTTGTGGCCTCACCCCCGGAAGGACTCAGGGCACATTCATTTAATGGACAGAGCTGTGACCTGACTCCCTTGGATCCCATTCCTCGACCTGGCGGCTGGCACATGTGTCCTTGCACTCTTCAGGATGCACCCCTCATTTACGAGGCTCGGGCCACAATGCTGACTTGAACGAGGCGAGCTGGAAAACCAACGTGCGCCTCCTCCCACCTGAGACCCGATCCCATTCTGGGGTTCCTGGACTGCTGGGAGCTGAGGAGGGCATCAGGAGCCCCGGAACCCTCCATCTTTTCCCAGGATCGCAGACAGAACCTTGGAAAAGCAGCGCCGCCCTGCCAGCGGCCTCCTCGCCTCTCTGCTCCTGTCTTATTTCTGGAAGCCGTGCTGTTCAATAATTCAGGAGGAGCACACATCAGCATATCTTACAGCATATTTGATGTGCCAACAGACAGACTGCAGACTGTTTCATTTCAATTAGCCCCTTTGTTGCCAACAAAAGCCCGACAAACACGGTGAGCGAAGGCCCGGCCCATGGCGCTCGGCCAGCCGGGCCCCCCATCCCTGCTCCTTGGGAGGGGCGCCGGGCCTCCTCCCGTCCCCGCCCCACCTTGCCTACCATTATTTTCCCTGTATCATTTACCTGGATCAAGTGACTCTCTGCAGCCCAGGAGCACGGGCTCTCTGTTTTCAGGGCTCTTCTGATCTCCGGGGCTAATTGGCTCAGGTGTAAGCCCAGCCAGCAGGGCCGGACTTTGAAGTGAGGCCGCCACACAGTGCGCCTGGGAACGTCCCCGTCTGTGTGTCAAATACCAGCTGGCCGGGCCGCTGCTCAGCCCCGCTCACAACGGACACGGGTGGCCACGGTGTGCTACAAGGCCTGTCCGTGCTGGGGCTTCGTTGCAGGCTTGTCATTAATTTTGCAGGCCGGGCCTGGAATGCCATCTGACCCATTCTTAATAAGAGGGGGTGTCTGCGCCCGTGTGCGCAGGGGGCGTGGGTGACACCAGCTGCTGCTTTTTGACACATGGAGCCACCTATGCTTTGATCAATAGTGTGGCTTCGCTTTGAAAGGGGACTCATTTTGTAAAGATGCGGGGGCTGCCTGCCCCGCGCCTGTGGTCTGTTGGTCCAGGGCACAAAGGAAGAAAGGTCAGTGCCCAGCTGGGGACGCTGGCTGCTTGGCTCAACACCACCTCTTCTAGGGCGCAGTGAAGGGTGTGCCTGCCCAGGCCCACACCTCGGGCTGGGTGTGGGGCAAAAAATGCATGGACTCTCTGGGACTCTAATCTTGCCTGGACGCTCCTCATTTTTAACACACAAACCTATTGTGTAGGGACCTTGTAAAGAGTCGTGTCTTTCTGAGGTTTCTGCGACCCCCAGAAGGGTCTGCACACCTGGTGGGCTCTCGGCATCTTGGGCAAGCGCACCGGCTCTGGGCTGAGCACGCAGCTCTTTCACAGCCGTATGTGCCGGTCAAGTATTTTGAGAAACCGAACAGCCGTTGACATAATTACATGAAACATCACAGAGCAAGGTGCACATGCTGACTGTATCCACATAGCAACATGGGACTTTCACCTTCCACTTTTGCATTAGAAGCTGTGAACACCCAGGCCCCTGAATATAAATGTGCTCAGGGACTTTGGTGAGTGCATTTGTGCGCTGGGGCTGCCAGAATGCAGTACTACACACTGTGTGGCTGCCCCTGGAGAAGCACATTTTCTCACCGTTCTGGAAGCTTCCAAATCCAGGACCGGTGTTGGCAGGGCTGGCTCCACCTGAGGCCTCTCTCCTGGGCTTGTAGACGACATCCCTTCCCCAGGTCCTCATGTGGTCATCCTCTGTGTGTGTCTGTGTCCTAATCTCTTCTTATAAGGACACCCATTAGACCGGATTAGGTCCATCTGTATAACCCCATTCCAGCTTAAAGTCTCTATCTCCGAATTCAGTCACATTTGGGGGTACCGGGGGTTATATGTAAGTGCATGAATTTTAGGGGAACATAATTCAGCCCATCACGATGGGAGGTTTGAGGAGCACTGACCTTGAGAGGCCTACCCTCACTAGGAAACAGTAGTGGGCACTGTCCCTCAGCAGGGGAAGGACCTGTACTTATGAGGACCCCAGGACTTGTCCAGGGGGTGGGCACCCAAGGTGGATACATGTGGGTGGGCCCAGGATTGGGGCCCCCTGAGTGGCAGGGGTGGAGGATCCAGAGTTCACCAAGAAAAAGGGCAGTTCTGGATCCTTCAGCCCAAGCCCGTGAACGCCGGCCAGCCTTCACGGGCTGGCTGGGTGGGATGGGTGACACACGAGGAAAGTAACATGTTTTCATCACTCTCTATCACACGTGGGACGGTCGGGTCCACTGCAGCTTCAGGGCCAACAGATCCCCCTGCTGCTGGGGGACGAGCCCTGCCTGAACTGGAGCCTTCCTGGCGTGAGGAGGGTGCTGCTGGGAGCTGGTTTCTGTGGGCAGCAGCTTTAGCCCCACTGGCACCGCCTGTGCAGGGCACCCATGTTCAAACTGCCAGTGGGGATGCCAGCAGCAGAAACAGACACCCAAAGATGGAGAGAGCAAGCATAGACACATGGCGTCCCCAAAGAGTCCCCAAGGCACATGCATGAGGCTCGGCCCAGGACCCTCCGAGATGGCCCAAGAGTGTGTAAGCAGGGAAGACGAATGCCTCCTCTGTTCCCTCTCAACATGGCAGCCATGGAAGCTGGCCTGCAGACCCCACACAACATGGAAGTGCCTTCATTGTGCCAGTGTGAGACTCACTTTAGCTTTGGTCACAACTGCGGGGGGAGATACTGGATGATGATGGTCCGTTCTCCCTCGACGAGCCTTGCCCAAGGAGACCCTGTGGTCTATGCAGCGGTGCTACCTCGCCCGGCCCATCTGCCTCTGACTTCCTCTCACTGTAATAGGAGATAGCGGCAGAAGGGAGCAGGTGAGTCCAGTGTAGAAGCTAGAAATGACCTCAGGGACACAGATGCAGTAAAACCAAGCAAGGTGTACGGCCAGGAGCCAAGCTCAGGTGCGGGGAGCCAGGGACAAAAGGGCAGAGGGCAGGGAATGGAGGCTGGTGGGAAGTGGCTTTGGGCAATGGTGCCTCATGTCACTGATGGTAGAAACGGCACACGGTGCGTGACTGGGAGAAGGTATAGCAGGAGTCCTGCACTCCATGTCAGTCAGATTGAGCCAAAGGACCGAGTCGGGGGTGGCTGCAGGAAAAATGAGGCATCACACAGACACACGCATACACACACAAAGAGACGTGTGTATGATATTTGTATGCTGATAGGTATACACACACATGGACACACATACATACATAGACACAGACACACACACACAAATAGACACTGGTAGGCATGCACATACACGACACAGATACTCGCATACATAAACACAGGCACACGCACAAAGAGATGCCAGTAGGCAAACACATACACAGACACACATGTGGACACACACATATCCACACATAAACACAGACACACACACACACACACACACAATAAACTGAAGTTTGACATGCACCTTCGTTGCCTATTTGCATTGATGAGAGACAACAGAGACGTGTGTTGGGACTCCACCCGGTCACGGATGCCAGGATGAGGGAATCTTCTTTGCGGAACTGCATGATAGTTTGTGAACACTGAAAGATGGCGCCTCAGTTTTCTGTGCCATCCACAGTGCAATGGGACAAAACCCCACATTTTGCAAGTCTCATCTGCATTATGAACGTTCTCCATGACAGTCACAAGCCAATGCCAAGGGAACAGTGAGCACCGCCCCAAGGTGAGCAGCTGTCCACCCAGCCTGTAGATATGCCCACCCTGGTGAAGCTCCAGCCATCTGGGGGTTAGGTGCCAGGGCCACCATTGTAAGCATTTCCACTTCAAAGATATGTGAGATGCAGAACCCCAGAATTGTGAATAGTATAGAATGTAGCCACATAACCAGGGGATGGTGACTTGTATCAACGTTTGCAATGGAAGTGATTTAATTGTGCACTGATGTCATTTCCTTTTCAATCACAGTTTTTTGGCAACCAATATACCACATTTCTAAAAATTTCACTCTTGTTAGCACATGCATCAACCCAATAGATCACACCACCCACGTTGGCCCCCTTTCACAAAGCCCACATCGGACCCACATCACACTACCCACATGAGCCTTGCATTGCACCGCCTGTGTCAGCCTCATGCCACACAGACCATGTCACCCAATCCGTGTGGCCGCAGTGAGCCTGGCACCCACAGGACCTAGTGCATCCTTTTCTTGCACTCCGCATGCTGTCTTTCACGAGTGCTGTGGCAGGTGGGAGCAGAAGCAGGCCCCCAGCTGCCATCCTCAGCACCCAGTGCCCAGTGAAGGTTTGGCGCATGTAGGTTTGCAGAGAAGAATGGATGTCAGCCCAAAGTCACAGACTTAAGTGGCCACAGCTGGGGTCACAGCCCTGGTCAGTGTGCAGGTGGAAAGGCCACCCAGGAAAGAGCAAAGCCCAGGTCATCCTGTGGTCCAGGTCAGCCTGCGCTGAGGGCAGCCCCGGCCACGCCATTCTGTGACCCTTGCTGGAAGCTGATGTCGGAAGGCTTGATCCCAGGAGGGAAAACATCCCCTGGAATCTGGTATAAATTAAAGAAATGCTTGCATTCCTGAATGAGGGATATTTGCAGATTCTCAGAATCGGTATCCATCATGTGAGAGAGAAGCAAAGTCATAGTATAAGGAAAGCCGCTTTGGATAAGGCGCTTGACGATCACATGGGGTCTTTGTGTTGCTAGAGGGGATCCAGTCATTACTTATTTAAAATAACAGAGTCTTAATTCTCCAAGGATGGAGCAAGGGGTGTAATTGACGGACAACTTAAGAAAAATACATTCCTGCTGAAGGTCCTGTCGTGTGCACAGTCAGCGGATGGATCAGATTTTCAGGACCTGCCAGGGTCCGTTTCTGTTCTTCAGGACAGCAGCCTGAGCACTGGCCCTGCTTCCACAGCGGGGATGCTCACATACCTGCCCAGTGTCAGAATGACCCCCAGGGCTTGTTAAACACAGAGTGCCGGGCATGGTCTGCAGTCTCCCGTGAGTAGGCTTCAGGTGGGACCAAAATCTCGCATTGCTAGCAAGTGCCAGGCAAGGGTGACTCTATCAGTTCAAGCACTGCCACCTGGAGATGGCTGCTGTAGGGTGCGTGCAGGGTTGTTTGACTTACCGGCTTATTTGAAGCAGCTCAAAGGAGGTCAGTTTGCTATTGACTGACATGAGTAAGATCAAGATATTTACCAGTGAACTATAATATGGTATTACGTGTGCTTTATACTTTGAGTCGAACACTTTCATTGTAAAAGTGTATAGGCACCTCTGATGGGTTTCAATTTTCATTAGCCCACAAAGAGATAACATCTTCTGCAGAAAATATATTACTTATTTGATTATTGCTAAGAGAGAAATATTGCATCAGTGATGGGAAAATATGTATGTTTTAGTCCACACTGCAAGATGAAACTATTTAACTGGAAATCGATCTACCTTAATTTTAAGTTTTCTGTTGACTGTCCTTTTTGAAAATTATACAAATTATGGGGAAAAAACTGCATGCTGTCTTTTCTTAACCAACACATTTAAAATATTGTCAAGGTCTTTATGATGGCTGTAACCAATACATTTTTTTCCCAACTTGTATGAATCCCATTTTTGGTCATTTGAATACAGAACTGATTTAAATTCTCGATGCCGCAGCCTGAGTCTGAAAACTTTCTGGAGGTGCCTTGAAGAATCACACCTTGTGCACTCTTGACATTTCCAGGGAAACTGTGGCCATGGTCTTTGCAAAACAGTTTAAATATCTGGCTCTCGGTTTTTAATTATTCCTGAGGAAGACAGCCCCAGAGCAAGGAGCCATTTCCATCATCCAGCCTCACCCCAAAGCACTGCTAATTAGAGAGTCTTGCTCAAAAGCTGCTCGGATCCTGGTGGGGACTGATAGAGGGGATGGCACCCAGGCCAGTGGAGAAGCCCTGCAGGGTAGCAGGAACACATCAGCCCTGGGCTGGGTGCAGGGGATGTCGGACTAGAATACACATGTGCCTTTACGACCGTTTGTTTAAATTTTTAAAAAGCATCTCACGTTGAAGATGGCATGCAGGACGGGTCTGGCACCTACACGGCTTCTCTGCATAACTGCCGAGGCTTGGACATGGCTACGACCGCGGGCTCTCTGCATATTTCACGTCCATCACCTCCTCAGACCGAGCGTGTCTCAGGATTGCCAGGAAAAAGCAGCGCGTCCCCGGGAACAGCTAGGGCTGGGCTTGTCACGATGGCACGCTTGTTCCACAAATCCATCAGAGTGGGCTTGAAGCATGGCGTTCTCCAAGTTCAGCCAAGTTTGAAAGAGAGATGTGAGCATGTCATGAAATGGCAGCGGGCCTCCGCATCGGCCCTGAAGACTGGAGGCCACTTGAGGAGAGGGTCGGCCTGCGAAAACAGCTGGCCTCCCTCGCCCGCCTCCCACCAGCTGTCAGTGAGGACAGCAGGAAACCGACACACAGGGTGCGCCATGACAGTGGCACCCAACACCTGACATGGCACTCACTGGAAGCGCTGGATCATCACGGCAACCCCGTCATGTCACAGATCAGGAAACTGAGCCAGAGAAGTCAAGGTGCGTGTTCACGGTCAGAGAGCTGAATCAGAAAGCCTGTCAGTCACCTCCCTGCCTTGGCAAGGGAATCATTCTGCGGCAGACTCTCTGGAAGCACTGACCTGGGCACAGTGGGGATGGTCACTCATTTCCCTGGGCCTTAAGCACACCTTCAGGGGCATGGGCTATCTGCTCCTGGCCACTGTCCCTCCAAGGGCTTTGAGGACACTTTCAAAAGCACATAGCCTCAAACAACAGGGGCCACAGATCTTATAGGAGCCCTTTTGTTTTCATTGCTTTGTTTGCTAGTTTGTGTTTAAATATGAGCATCACCCTGAGGTGCTGCACGTGAACTGACAGCAAGGACAGTGTTGCTAACTGTCTTGCACAAAGATCACGCTCCCTAAGAATGTGTTACATGCATGGATTAATGGCAATTTCGAGATGCCTATATACAAATCCCACAACACGGGACAGGCCCTGGCTGGACAGAAAAAAGCACCACATGTCATGGTGGTACAATGACTTTTCTGGACTTCGGTGCCACACAAGGGCGACTCTGCTGTGCCCACAGGAGTCTGTTTTCCCACATGCCACCGGAACGTTATTATAATGCCACACACTCCTCACCTGGCCAGCTACTCCTGAGGACACCGTTATAATGAGTCTTCCTACATGAGTTTGCAAGGATTATTTTCTAAGAAGCTTAGAGTTCATTACAGACATTATCCTGCAAATTCTCCAAGCCCCCAAAGAAGCGCATTAATATATTTATTCTACTTTTCCATGTCCTAACCACATGAAGACTTTCGCCTGAGAACGGTGTTTGTCTGTTGCCAGATTGATGCCATTCCCAGATAATTCAACACAGATGACCAACGTGCGTGGTGACCCAGGCCTGGAATATGGCTTTTCTAGGTGTTATTTTTTTTATCTGGATTCCCCAGAATTTTTACACCCCCAATCATATTTTTTTATGTATGGACAGCACACCAGTAATTCCAGATCTAATGCCACTGCTCTAACACTTATAATCAGACTAAATCAGGTGTCCTGTACATTGAATCACTGTAGCAATATTTTTGTTGAAAACACGCTTTCTGCTTGTTTTCTCTTTGTCTGTCACACCAGCTCATCTTCCTTTTGTCTCCTTGACACCTTTTCCAGAATTTTACTATTAGCACCATGCCCTTTCCATGAAGCTGGCCTCTTTGTCCTAATTTTCCCTTCATTTCAAAGCAACTACAAGAGCAGGAATTTCACGAAGTGACAATTACCCCCAACAGAAAAGACCAAGGGTGTGACTCCAAGCCCACTGTCACAGGTCTGTGTGATCCTGTGACCACCATGAGTAGATGACACTTCACTCAGGGTCCATGGCATGTAAGGAACACGTCTGCATTCTTTATATAAACAGGCTCATTTACCACATGACCATCCACCCAGGAAGCACTGTGATCATTCCTAGTTTCTCAACTAGACAGGTCCGAGTGATTAAACGATGCCCCGTACAAGAATACCCCAAAATTAACAACAAGAGCTAAAACAAAAATGAACCAGTGCTGACGAAAGGGTGCTTTCTGATGCCAGGAATCAGAAGATGAAGGTGCTGTTGTTTTCAGTTTCCCTGCTTGGCCACATTCTGGTCTGAGCAATGGAGAGAAATAGGCTGAGGGTCTGCATCTGGTTGAGGCTGCCAAGGGAAGACTCTCAGTGGAAGGCTGGCAGTATCGGAAACTGGGCTTGGCTTTGTGTAACTAGAATCAGATTCCTGCCAACTAACCAAATGAAGGTCTGCTTCTCTTATGACTGTAAGTCCAGAGGTCATCCATCCAGGGCTGATGAGAGACTTGGGCACCAGCTTTCACTCCATGTGCTTGCAAGATGACTTGCAAATAAGTCTGTCTCTTTTGGTCAAGAAAATGATAGCTTACTGGGACTCATGGGCCAGAAGTTGGTCCCATCAACCACCTCTAGTCACAAGCAAACCTGAAAATGTCATTCTTTAGTGTGATGCAGGACTATGCCTTGGATAAAATTCTTTGACAAAAGAAGAAGAAAAAATAAAAATAAGACATGCAAATGGTAGTATCTGCCACCAAGGAGAAGTAAAGAAAAATAAAATGCTTGGTTTCAAATAGCTCCAGACGTGAAAATACATTTTAAAATGTGTAACCATATTTCTCCTTCCAATAGAGTGGTGTTTCAAACTTAAACTCTCTCTAGTGTATAATAAATCCAAACCAATAAGCTGAATTAAAAGAATACTAGATTGTAAAATAACCATACTGCCCAAAGCAGATTCAATGCAATCCTGATCAAAATACCAACTTATTTCTTCTCAGAACTTAAAATAAAAAATCTTAAAGTTTATAGGGAACCAAATAAGAGCCCAAATAGCCAAAGCAATTCTAAGCAAAAAGAACAATTTCAGAGAAATCACACCATCTTACTTAAAATTATATTATAAGGCTATAGTAACTAAAACATCATAGTATTAGTATAAAAATAGACAGACAGATCAATGGAACAAGGATAGAAAAAACAAAAAGAAAACCATGTACCTACAACAAACTGATGTTTGACAAAGTCAACACAAATACACAATGGTTATAAAGGACACTCTATTCAACAAATGGTGCTGGGAAAATTAGCTAGCCATATGAAACTGCACTGCCATCTCTCACCATATACAAAAATTAAAGAAGATCAATCAAATACTTAAATGTAAGACCTGAAACTATAAAAATTCTAGACGAAAACCTAAGAACCACTCTTCTAGACATTGACTTAGGCAAGAAACGTATGACAAAGACCCCAAAAGCAATTGTAGCAAAACCAAATATAGACAAATGGGACGCAATTAAACTAAAAAACTTCTACATAGAAAAAGAAATAATAGAGTGAACAGAAAACCTACTGGATGGGAAAAAATATTTGCAAATTACACCTCAGACAAAGGGTAAATATCCAGAATCTACAAGGAACTTGACAGGTGACAATCAAAGAAGTTGAAGACCCGAGAAGTTCAAGGAACTCTAAGTAAGATAGACACAAAGAATTCCACACCTGGAAGAACAATAGTCAAACTGTCGGAAGTCAAAGACAAAAAGGAAATCTTGAAAGTAGCAAGGCAATATCAACTAGCAGACCAAGAATTACATGAAATATAAGTGGACTAATATTCTAATCAAAACGTAGAGCTACTAGTGCTGGATAAAACACAAGATGACAAGATACAACTATATGCTATTTACAAGAGAAACATTTTGGATTCAAAGGCATGCATGTTGGTTAAAGGTACAAAGTTATAGTTTTTATAGTTAAGTAAGTCTAGATATCTAGCATACAGTATGATGACTACAGCTAATATTTTTGTTTTGTGCACTGAAAGTTTCCAAGAAAGATTTCAGGAGACCTTACCACACATAGACACAAGAAAGATAACTCTGTGAGGAAATAAATATGTTAGTATTCCTGCTTAGTAATCATTTCCTCATGTTTTAAAGTTAAATATATACAATAGAAAAGGTGCAAATGAGTTTAAAAGGAACTGATTACAAATATATGCAATTCAGACAATTATGAACGATGAGTTATAGTAGCAATGTTAAAATCAGACAAAATAAGCTTTTCAATAAGAAATATAGTTACGAGAACTCAGACTAGAGACAAAGAGAAACACTTTATAATTATAAAAAGATCAAAATGTCAGAAAGATATGATGATATTAAATGTGCAGCCATTAAGGACGGAGTCTCAAAATACGTCCTATAAAAATCAACAGACTCAAACTGAAAAATAAACAGCTCAACATTTGCAGCTGGAGATTTCAAAAACTCATTTACAGTCATGAATAAAAAAACCAGGCAGAAAATGTAATGATGAATAAGATAAATTAACAATAAACTAATCTTTCTTAAAAACCTTGTTCAATAACAGATAACTGTACATTGTTTTCAAATACACATAAAGTATTCTTCAGGACAGGCCACATAGTAAGTCATACAATAAATCTCAAAGATTTAATGAAATTGAAATCAAAGTAGATTTTCTAATCTCAAGAAAATTAAAGATTAACAATTTTGGAACTCTACAAACATCTGGAAATGAAACAACAAATTTCCAAATAACCCATGAAATAAATAATAAATTCCAAAGTAAGTTAGAACAAATTTTTAATATTTTAAATGAAGTGAAAATGAACACACAACATATCAAAATGAATGGGATTTATGTAAAGCAGTTCTTTGAGGGGAAGTTACAGTTTTAACACCAATATTAACACATAAATAAACAACTTTCTGTTTTAAGATTCTAGAGATATAGAAGCAATATAAGTCCAAAAGTAGATAGAATAAAAGGAATACCAAAAATGAGAGTGGAAATCAATGAAATAGAACATACAAAAAAAAAATTAAAAACCAATAAATTCTAAAGTTGATCTTTTGAGCAGGTAAACCAGATCAAGACAATTTTAGCTAGAATAAGAAAGGAAAAAAAAAAGAGAAGACAGAAATTACCAAAATCAAGAATAAAATAAAAGATACCACAAATGACTTTAGAGAATTTAAAAGCACTATATGAAAATGTTATAAACAAACAATATATGTCAATATTTTAGACAACTTAGATTAATTGAACAAATTATTAGAATGACCCAAATTATGAAAATTGACTTTAGAAGAAATATATAATCTAAACAGGCCTATAACAGCACAAAAATTAAATTAATCGTTAAAATAGATCTCCTAACTAAAGCAAGCAAACACACAAAAAAACAGGTCCAAGTAGCTTTATGAGTCAATGTCATGAATTATTTAAAGAAGAAATAAAGCCAATTCTACTCCAACTATTTCAGATAACAGAGAGGAATGGAACACTTCCCCACTCATTCTATTAGGCCAGAATTTACCACATACTCAAATCATAGAAATTATGTAATAAAATAAAACTTAAGGCCAAAGTCTCATATGTATATAAATTCAAAAAATTTTAACATAATAGTATCACACTAAATACAGCAGCATGCAAGAAGAATTATACATTATGTCCATGTGATAGTATGCCAGGAATGCATGGTTGGTTTATATCTAAAAATCAAAAGCTATGTTATATAGCAATTGTAAATCATTTTTAAATATAATATGAAAGTTAAATTGAATAAAAAAATAAAATAACTGCAATTACAATAATTTGTTAATGGATACAAGGCATTTTAAAAATGTAAATTGACAATAATAACATAAAATGTGGGAGCTTAAATTAAAGCATACAGTTTTTGTATGAAGTCAAAGTTATCACTTTAAAATAGACTATTATAGACAAGATATTTTATATAAATCATATAATAATCACAAAAAATTATAATAGATACACAAAAAATAAAGAGAACATAGTCAAAGGCTATCTACCACTACAAAAAAAAAAAATCAAATCTCAGAAGAACAGCAAAGAGGAAGAACAAAGGAACTACAGGATAGTAAGAAAAAAATGAAGAAAATGGCAGCAATAAGTCCTTTCCTGTGAATAACTACTTTACATGTAAATTAAGTAAATTTTTCAATCAAAAGACAAAGAATGGTTGAGTGATTAAAAAACAAAGAAAGAAAACACAACTCTATTCTGCCTATAAGAGATTCACTCTAGTTTAGAAACACTCATAGAATGAAAGTGAAGGAATGGAAAATGGCAGTCCATGCCAATGGTAACCAAGAGAGCAGGGTTGGACATGCTTAATCAGACAAAATAGAATTTCAATGAAAAACAGCGCAAGACACAAAGAATCTCATATAATGATAAAAGGGTCAACTCAAAAATATAACATAGTAAATCTAACTGCATATGAATTGCTATGGTTTGAATGTGTCTCTCAAAATTTATGTTTAGAAAACTTTATCCCCCATGTGGCAGGGTTGGGTGGTAAGATCTTTAAGAAGTCATTAGACCAAGAGGGTCCTGCTCTTGTGAACAGATTAATGCCATTATCACAGGAGTTGATTTAATTATGGGAAAGATTTTCCCCTTTTGTCTCACTCATTCTTCCGTCCTTTGCCCATCCACCATGGGCTGACTTATGCCATGTTACAACACAGCAAGAAGTCCCTCATCAGATGCTGAACCTTGATCTTGGACTTCTCAGCCTCTGAAACTGTGAGCAAACACATTTCTGTTTATTGTAAATCAGCCAGCCAGTGGTACTTTGTGATAGCAGCACAAAACAAACTAAAATATGCACCCAACATCAGGGCATCTAAATACATCAAGCAAACATTGACAGATCTAAAGGGAGAAATAGACAGACAGTAAGAGACTCCAATACCCCACTTATCTATAATAAGTAGATTATCCAGACAGGAAATATAAGCCAACAGGGAACTTGAGCACACTGTAGCCAAAATGAACCAAATGGACATATAAAGAACACCCAATAGCAGCATAATATATACATTATTTTCAAGTGTATATAGAGCATTAGCATGATAGGTCATATGTTAAATCACAAAAACAGAACATTTCCATGATAAATTATATGTAAGACCATCAAACAAGTCTGAACAAATTTAAGAATATTGAAACATATCAAGTATGTTTTCTAACCACAAAGACATGACACCAGGAATCAGTAACGGTAGGAAATTAGAAAATAAACAAATATGTGAAAATTACCACACTCCTGAACAACCAATAGGTCAAAGAAGAGCACAAAAGATAAATTTTAAAAATCTAGAAACAAATGAAAATGGAAACACAACAACACACCAGAACCATATCATATAGCAAAAACTGTTGTAAGGCTGAAGATGAAAACAATAAATATCTCTATTAAGAGAAAAGAAATATCTCAAATAAACATCCTAACAGAGAACCTTAAGGAAATAGAAAAATAAATACAAACTAAACCCAGGAAGGTAACAATAAAGCTCAAAAGCATACATAGATAAGCTAGAGACTAGGAAAAATTAAAAAGATGTTTGAAATGAAGTTATATTTTCTCCAAAAAGATAAACAAAATTGGCAAAACTTTAGCTAGATTAAATAAGAAATAGAAAAACTCAAAAAAGTTGTAAATAAAATAGCTCTTATAACTGATACACAGAGATGCAAATGATTAAAAACTACTGTGAACAACAATATATGCCAACAAAGAGAATAACCTAGAAGAAATTGGTGAATTCCTACAAAGGTACAACTTCCCAAGACTGGATGATGAAGAAACAGAAAATCTAAACAGACCAATAACAAATAGGTGACTGTATCAGTAGTCAAAAGTGTTTCAAGAAAGAAAAACTCAGGACCTCATGACTTTTTAAACACTTAAATAATAATTAACACCAATTCATATCAACTCTTCCAAAAGACCTAAATGGAGGGAAAATTCCAAACTCATTTTATAAGGCCAGCATTACCCAAAGCCAGAAAAGAACACTGCAACAAAAAAACATTGTCAGCTCAGTGAGCACTAAAACCATTGCTTCCAGATCAGCTGCAGACAAGAGCAGATCTTCTAATGCACAGATAAAACAGGTGGGATTAGGATTTTGAAGCACTTCTTCAAAAACTGTAATAGAAGACAAAGCACAGCTTATCAGTACAATCCTGAGGAAAAAGCACAACCAAAACAAAGGTGGACAACCTACCAAGAGGTGGACATGCTCCGGGCAAAGCAAAAGTGAACGGTCACAAGCAGAGGTCATGGCCACAGTCTTTCAGATGATCAAGTCATTTTGCTTGTTGACTTTCTGAAGGCCGAAGAAAAATAACATCTGCTTAGTGTGAGAGTGTTTTGAGAACGTTACCTAAAAGTTTAGCAAAAAAATGCCCAGGAAATCTTCCCCAGAGGGTCGTTCAACACCAAGACAAGGTTCTGCCTCATTTTTCTCCTTAAACAAGGGCAACTTTCAGAGAATTTTGATGGGAAATAAGTAGGCATCACCCTTAGATTCCTGACTTTGCTCCTATGACTTCTTTTTGTTTCCTAATCTTTAAAAAATCCTTAAAACATCCCATCTTTCTTCAAAAATAATGTAGAAATGGCTTCCTTGACATGGGTAAATCCCCAGAACCTTCAGTTATTTAGGGATGAACTGACTGGTGTCTTGACTTACAAAAGTGCCTTGACTTAGATGGAACCTTTGTAGAAAAATAACATTTATATTTCTGATTTTTAAATTTTTATTTTTCCATGAATTTTTTGAAGTCCCCTAGTATGAGTGTGTGTGTGGTGGGGGTAGGGGGGGTGGGGGTGGGTGTATGTGTGAGTATAAAATATTTCATATAAAAGTAATGGAATGCTATTCAGCCTTTTAAAAAATAATAAAGAAAATCTTATTATTTATGACAACATGGATGGACCTAGAGGACATTATGCTGAGTAAAATAAGCCAGAAACAGAAAGAAAATATTGCATGATATCACTAATATGTGGAATTTATAAAATCATAGCTCATAGAAACGGAGAGTCTAATGATGGTCACTGGGGACCAAAGGCTAAGGGAACAGACGTGATGTTGGTCAAGGAATATGGAGTTTAGCTCTGCAGGGTGAGTAAGCTCTGGAGACCTGATGTCCAGCGTGTGACTGTTGTCAATAACCACACATTGTATGCTTGAATTTCGCTAACAGAGTAGATCTTACGTGATCTCACCACAAAAAAATAGCAACGATATGAGGTGATAAACGTGCTAGTTAGCCTGATTGTGGTAATCATTTCACAATATACAAGTATATCCAAACCTCGTGCTGTTTACCTGAAACATGTATCCAGTTTGTATTTGTCAATAAATCTGGGGGGTGTGGGGAGACAAGCAAAGTAGATAAATAGATATTTCATTGAAGAAGAACACTGAAATTTGAAACCACTGCATGGATCCCACAAGTGAGAACAGTCAAGAAGACAAAGGGACAGTCTAAATGAGTCTGGGTTTGCTTTTGATTTTTAGGCTGCCAAAGGCACAGTCCTTGAAAGTAAGAATGGAGAAGCCGGACTTTGTTGAAATTAACAATTTCTGCCCTGCCAAGACACTGTCGAGAGAATTACAAGAAGACACTTACAAAAGACACATCTGATAAGGGATGAACATCAAAAATATACAAAGAACCTCTTAAAACTCAACCACATTACTACAAATGACCTGACAGAAAAATAGAAAAAGACTTCCACAGACACCTCACCAAAGAAGACCCACAGATGGCAATAAACACATAAGAAGGTGCTCCATGTTACATATCCTCGGGGAAATGCAAATCGAAGCAACCCTGAGATGCCACCACACAGCTATGAGAATGGCCAAAATCCAGAGCACTGACAACACCGTGTAGCACACGGTATCCAGTTTGTGGAGAAATGAAGCGCTCGCTCACTGCTGGCTGGAATGCAAAATTGTACAGCCACTTTAGACGATGGTTTGGGAATTTTAAAAATGTTTTTGTTTGTTTTTACAAAACTGGACACACTCTTGCCACATGACCCAGCAACTATGCTCCTTAGAATCTACCCAAATGAGTTGAAAACTTATGTCCACACAAAAACTTGCACACTGATATTTGTAGCTGCTTTATTTATAACTGCCAAAATTTGGAAGCCACCGAGATGGTCTTCAGCAGATGAATAGAAAATCAAACTGTAATGCATTCAGATAAGGGAATATTATTCACTGCTAAGAAGAAATGAACCATCAGGCCATGAAAGGGCACGGAGGAACCTAAAATGCAAATTATTGAGTGGCAGAAGCCCATCTGAGACGCTGCATCCTGTATGGTTACAACTACATGACATTCTGGAAAAGACCAAATGCTGGAGATGTAAAAATATTCACGGTTGCCAGAGTTTGAAGGAAGGGCAGGGTAGATAGTTGGGAAGACAGGATTTCAGGGCAGTAGCACTACTGTGAATGATGCCATACTTGTGGGTACACGGCATTCGACATTTGGTCAAACCACTGAACACACCACGCCAAGAGTCAACCCTCGTGTAAACCACAAGCTTGGGTGATGATGTGTCCCCACTCTTATGGGAGGCATTGATATTTAGGGGAGACTGCATGTAGGGGGCAGAGGGTGGATCGGAAATCTTTATCTTCTGTTCCATTTTGCTGTGAACCTAAAACTGTGCTAAAAAATGAAATCTATTAAGAAAAGACTGACAATATCAAGTGTTACTGAAGAAATAAAGAAACCAATTCTCACACATTGCTGGGGGAAATATAAAATGGTAGAGACACTTTAGACAGTTTTCTAAAATATTAAACATGTACTTAGCAGATGACCAAGCAATTCCACTGTTGAAAGTCGAGTCAAGAGAGCTGAAAACATAAGTCTGCACCAAGCTTTGGACATCAATGCTCACTGCAGCATTATTTATAGAAGCAAAACACTGGAAACAATACAGAGGCCATCAACTAATGAATAAATAAAACATCATCCACCCATAAAATGGGATGTCAGTTAGCAATAAAGAGAGCAGCATATAATGCAGGTTACAACATGAACTTCAAATTGTTGTTTTAAGTGGAAGAAACCAGCCACAAAAGAGTCCACATTATGTAAACATGCACACACACATACACACACACAAACACACACACATCTGTCTTAATAAGTCCATTTACAGATTTCCTATCATCATTAGAGCTCTGAATTTTTTCATGAATAGAAAGAGAAGATGTCATAGCACCTGATTCTAAACATTTCTGTCATGAACAGTGACCTGAACGGTCTAGAAAAGGCAAATCCATTGAGACAGAAAGTGCTCAGTGAGGTCCGGGGGCTGGGATTGAGTGGACAATGTCTTTGGGTGGCCAAAAGAAATTTGAGGGCATAGTGAGAACGTGCTCAGGTGCTCAGATTGACTTGTGGTAAAATTGTATAACTCTGTGAATTTACTAAAAATCATTCAACTATTCATTACAGTGGATGAATTTTACAAATAATATCCAGTAAACTTCTTTAAAATAGAAGAGACTGGTGATGGAAATAGCACATGTCAAAATCTTTAGGAAGAATCTGAGGAATATATTAAGGTAGATAATACTTTTATTAGCTTATTTGTTTAAAAAATAAGAAGAGCTAACAAAAAAGTCATGTCCTCACATGTAACTTAAGAAATTAGAAAAATGATACCCGAATCAAGTAGAAGGGAGAAAATAAAGACAAGATACATGTTAGCACAATGAATAAGATGTAATAAAGAGTAACAACACATGGGGAAGATAATAACTTAAGATATCACTCAAATGGAAAATACCAGGCAAGACTGCTCAGTCACAAGAATAAGATGCAAATATGTTAGAAGTAAAAAATAACTATACAGATGGTAGAGATGAAAACACATTTAAAAACTTCATAAAGGCATTAGGCCAATAAACTTAAATATTGAGGGTGAATTAGATTATTTCTTAGAAAATATTCAATTCAAAGTTGAAGGCAATTTCTAGCAATAATTCAAAAACCAGATAAATACAACTTTTTGAACATTCCAAAAGAATAAAAAAAATTCAGGTAATTTTGTGAGACTTCTGAAATCTGATTCACAAATCAGATGGGGGCATTATGAAAATGAAAAAGTGAGAGCCAGTTGCATCATTGAGCACACAAAATACCAAACAAATGTCAACAAAGCGAATCCAACAAAAGTTAATTTGAGAAGAAGTCATACTACGTTTTGAACAAGTTAAGCTCATCCCCAGAACGCAAGGTGGCTTGACACCTTAGGAGATGTAGGAAAGCAATTTGTCATATGAATGAATTTGATGAGAAAGGGTACATCTTTTCATCAGCAGTCCTTCGGGGGTGGCATATCCCACCCCAGTTGAGCAGGGCTTCAGGAGGTGGGCAAGCTGATGGGGCCACCGATGGCCAGACTCTTCTCTCCAAGCTCCTCTTTTATGAAGGCTTCCTTGGATAGCACAGGGCTCAGGACTGATGACTTTCTGCCCAAGTGTGCCCATGTGCATGCCTGGCCAGGGTTTCTCATTCCCACAGGGTCCTCCCCTTTCTGAGGTTTCAGAGGACAAACGTGGAAGGAGGCTGGTGCCTCAGTTCACAGCCACCTCCTGGTCCAAGGCTAGGCATGACAGTCTGCTGAGCAGCGGGCAGCTGGTGACCTCCACTGCCAATGCCGTTGTCCCAGGACCACTACACGCCCCTCCCATCACCCATCACATGGTCGGAGTGGATTTCACTGTATTGTTCACATTTTGCCTAAGTTTCCTTTTTAAGACGCTGATGATGATCTACAGTGTAGAGTGATACAATGAACTGTTTTTGTCTATATAAAAAAAGAGGGGTGGGGGGGAGGAGAGGAAGGGAGAGATAGAGAGAGAGAGAGAGGGAGAGAGAGAGAGAAACAGGACCAGTGTGTGTTTTCCAAGCAGACCCAGATGAGATGGGAAGAATCTGGCCTGTTTTTGGCGCTTCCAGAGCTCTGCGTCCCCCTGCAGGGGCAGGTACAGGCTCACCTCTTGGGTGCCAGACAGAAAGCACCCGCAAAAGCGAGTCTCTGGAGCAGTCTCTCAACACACAAGGATCCCGGAAGGGGATCTGACTGTGGAAACTGTCATGTAAGTGATGTCAAGCTTTCTCCGTGGGTTTCCTGTACCGTAGTGGCGTCTCCTCCTGCTTCTGCACCAAGGACACGCCATGCTGACACCAGCTTTAGAAAATCCTTAGGAATGGCCATTTTGCTGACTCAGCCTCTCTCATTCCTAACATGCCTTTCACTCCTCCTCCCTGCCCAATGAGACCCTGAAGGAAGAGGCCTCCGCTAGGACTGAGGAACTGGTGGTGTCGGCTCTGACCCCTCTGTCCTCAGCTGGAACCTTGAGACGGAAGGAAGAAAGAGTGTTGTGAGGGCCCCAGGTGGCAAGGGGGTCCTGAAGGAGCCAGTTCTCTGTCCCTGTGAGGAGAAAGCTGATGAGGTCACAGTGGGTGGCCACTGGGATGATCATTTGTGTTTTCTCTGCTGGGGTTTTTCTTTCCCCATCAGAGTCCAAGGTCATCAGACCACTTGTGCCTTGTCTCCGGGGAGGTGACTCTACCTATCTTAAAGCAGAAATGACCTGAAGACGCACCTTCCCTGAGGTTTCCTCTATAAGAAATTGGAGTTTTCAGAGGACGTTGCTCTGGGGAAAGGCATGTGGAGCCCACGGAGGAGAGCATCACTCGAGGAAAGGGGTCGCCACACCCCCACACAGGGCCCCCTAGAGAGGCTGCAGGCTCCAGGGTGAGTGGAGCAGACCCCTCAGGCCTGGGCCCCATGCTGGGCAAAGGGCCCTCACCCTGGCCAGTTGGACCAGTTTGGGTGTAGCAGGAATCTCTGCAAAGCTGCCTGCCCGAGATGAGCCTTGGGAGCTTGGGAATAAGGAGAGCATACTCACCAGAGTCCATACTCACTGGAGTCTGTACTTACCAGAGCCCACTCTCACTGGAGAGCACGCTCATCAGAGTCCATGCTCACTGGAGTCTACACTCACCAGAGACCACACTCACTGGAGAACATGCTCACCGGAGTCCATGCTCACCGGAGTTCATACTCACCAGAGATCACACTCACCAGAGTCCACGCTCACCAAAGACCACATTCACCAGAGTCCACACTCACCAGAGTCAATGCTCACCAGAGACCACACACTCATAGGAGTCCACAGTCACCGGAGTCCACGCTCACTGGAGATCAGAACCTCCCCTGCATGTAGTGTTGCCAACAGGCTGATACAAACAAAAACAAACAAACAAAGACCAATGGCAGGAGACAGCTTTCGGTGACCTGTCTAACAGGGAGATATCAAGGTTTTACTTTCCCTTTTGGAATTAAGGAAAACAGCACGTTTCCCTGAAGATCTGAGATTCAACCACTATGAAATCGACTCTATTCTCACAGCCAAAATGCCCACTCATGTTGGCAAAAAACAAAGTGCCTTGGGTTCAAATGTTTCCTTACACTTACCCGCTCATCAGGCAGGTGGCATGATGGTATTTCACCCATCTGAGTTCAGCTTTCTTATCAGCAGAAGAGTAGAGTTCCATTATGAACGCAAGGCAGGTTGTGTGCTTGTTTCTGGTATATGTGAGACGCTCGGTCAAGATGCCTGTCTCCCTTCCTCCAGTCTGGACCCTTGCATGATGTTCAAGTTCAGGCAGTTTCTGCTGACTCCCACCTCCCATGCCTTGCATACGGGCCCTGAGAAAGCTTCCCAAGCACACCTCTGAGGATGCAACTCCTCCCCTCAAACCCTGACTACTCCCCACACCCCACCTCATCAGGGAGACAAAGTCCTCACTCTTGGGTCAAAGTCTTCCATGGGAAGCTTTGAGAGCCTTCTCTACTTGCTCCCACTGCCCGCAGGGCTGAACTTCTGGGACTTGTCCAGCCTGCTTGTGCCCACATCTCTTGCCTGGAGTCCCCTGCACTCATCTGGGTTGGGGCTGTTCGGGTGCCCTGTTAACTCTGCTTTGCCCCCGAGCTTCCTGTGTGGGGAGGCAGAGTTACACATGAAGGGTGTCATCTCGCCCTTTGAGATGACATTCTTCATGTGTAGCTGTTAGCAGACTCCAAGTGACACTCAATGCTGTGCTGTGTTATCTTCCCTCCCTGACCAAATGATTAACACTCAAGGCTCCTGTCTGGTTTATTCATCTGCACAGACCCACAGTGTCTGCCCAGAACAGGCTCTCAATAATATCTGCTAATACAACTCGAATCTGGTGGGCTCAGCAAGGGCAGACATCTCTCTTCTTCGGCGATGACAACTGAATGATCACTTAGCCCAATTTATTAGTCACTGATGCGGGTCACCCATGAATCAATGGTGCCATGGGCTTGCTATGAATCCCCAGGATGAGAGGAGTGACTAAAGTTCACACATTCTCAGCCCTGTTGGTGTATGGACAAGTCCTCCTTAAGACGGAAGCGAGGGACACAGACATGCTCTTTCAGAGCACTTTGAAAGAAGAACTTTGGAGACGGCCAAGAAGTCCCACTCACTGGCTACCAATCCACACTAAATTAAATTCCTGTCATGACTCCCCAACCACACTCCATAATTGTATAATCAAAGCAAATGCATTATTTAAACAATAATATACTTTCTATGGGTCTCTTGCTTTGGGTAAATGGTTGGCTAAAGTAATTATAGGGCCCCCGGGAGGGACGTGCGGAAGAGAAGCCAAGATGCACCACAGATACTACATGTCTCCTCTTTATGGCAGTAATTAAGGATTTTTAGATGATGTTCTGAGGGATTGTAAGCATGTCTGGGATGCTGTGATGACCAACAGTTTTCTTTATGCTAATACAGGGGAGATGACAGGATGGGGCAGTCTTGAACCACACAGGAGACCTCTGTGTCAGGCATTTTTGTTTAATACTCCTTCAAGGGACTTGCCAGCAGTGCTGTGATCATCAAAAAGCCACAACATTAAACAAAGAGAGGAATTAGCATCAAGGTAGGGGCATGGTATTCAAAAAATGTGAGGAGCACGAAATCCACTCCTGCGGATGTGGGGGAAAGGCTGATGGAATGGGCCCAGGGAAGTTACCTGGAGGTGTTGGCCAGCACACACAGTTGCTCTTCACAGTCACTCCCTTTGTAGACATGCCTACTTCTCTCATTTTGCTCAATTTTTGAACACTCCGTGGCCTTTGTTTTCTGCCCTGACTGCACTTCACATCCTGAAATTTCACCTGAGCCCTTCACAGGCTGACCCCACCTCAGTGGACCTGACACACCAGGACCACATTCCACACGTTGGCTAGGGGCAGGAAACTGTGGTTTGAGCATGGAGGCCATGATGTCTACGGAAAAAGCAAGAGACCTGGGCGCAGTGGCAGCACCTGTGTCCCAGGTCCTGGGGAGGCGGAGACAGGAGGATCACTTGAGCACAGGAGCTTGAGTCTAGCTTGGGCTACACAAAAGCAAGTCAAAGGGATTGAAGAAGTCACAAATATAGGCAGATATGACTCTTCCAGTCCTTTTGACTTGTTTTCATTTTTTGTGTTTTTGATTTTAGAGACAGGGTCTTGCTATGTTGCCCAGGCTGGATTCGAGCTTCTGGACTCAAGTTATCCTGGGAAATTCTCCCATCAGCATTGCTTTATTATTCAGCGTGGCAGAATAAGAGTACTCAGAATACCTGAGTAAAGGTGGGTCCTGGGACTGGCTTTTAACCAACTGAATATGGCAAGGAGGATGGTCTCCGCTCTCATGATTAGGCAATGATGTGATTATTGGCTCCCTGTCAGCAGACCAGAGTGAGAGAGACTCCCTTTATGACTTTGAAAAAGTAAGCTGCCCTACCCTGACAAGACAGAATATTTGCAGAGGGTCAGGGTTTCCTTTTAGAGCCAAGGATGGTCTCTAACTGACAGCTAGCAAGAAAAGTCACATTGGTCCTACAAGAGAAGTGTCTACCAGTGACAGGACACAGTTTGGAAGCAGATTCATCCCCAGTTGAGCCTCTAATGAGACTGCAGCCCTGACTGACATCTGAACTGCAGCCTGGTGAGACCCCAAATTAAAGAATTCAACTAAGCTATGCTCATAGCTGTGACCCACAGAAATCCTGAAATGATGCATGGGTGTTTTTTTAAGCCACTAAGTCTGTGGCAACTTGATCCGCAGCATAGAAAACTAATTGATTAGTCATATCTCAAGTGAGATAGTTCAGGGGACAGAGGCGAGAGTCCCGCTTGGGAAAGTTTGCATCTCAACTCACCACTTACAGGCAGTGTGGCTGTGGGCAAACTAGTCCTGTTCTTTGTGCTTTAAGGGCCTGGTCTGTCAAGTGCAGGTGAAACAGCACCTGCCCTTATTATGCTGGGAGGAACAGATGCATTTTAAAAGGTGCACCCATGCAGTGGGTGCCGAATAAACGTTAGCCTCTGATACCTACGCCGACAAGAGAGACATCACAATAAACGTCTTAAATTGTTAATTTGGGAAAATGCACATGCTGGAACTCCCCTGGATTACTTGATTTGACCTTGCTCTTCTGGTGGAGATTTAATGCTAAGTCCTAAGCAAACATCATTAAAAATATACTTCTCTGCCATCTAGTTTACAATTGAAAAGAGATAACATGGAAGCAAATATATACATGAAAACATAAAACAAATGTGTAAAATGTGTGCAAACATAAAACATAATGAAGGCCAGTGTTTTCGATGTGTGTGTGGAGTAGCGTTGTGGGTTTTGATGTCGTCATGTTTGCTCAGGGACAGCGTGAAGATGTCTGATGGCTAAAAGCAGATGGGGAAGTTGATTCCAGAGGGAAGAGAGATGCACCGGGAGACAGCAACGAAGACACCATGCTCCTGGAGTTGAGGCTGGCTCTTTGGCCCGGAGGTGCCCCAGGGGGCAGCCCAGGAAGCAGGTGATCCCCAGGGGCAGGTAGTGAACGGGTGTCACTTAAGCTAGAAGCAGTGAGCCCTTGATGATGCAGTTTGTGGAAGGAAGAAAGGAGAGCCCTGGGCTGGATCCTGAAGCGTCCATTGGCAGGTCAGTGTATTTTGGATGTTTGTCTCCCCATGAGTCTCATGTGGAAATGCGACCCCAGCGCCAGAAGTGGGACCTGGTGAGGGGTGTTTCAGTCATGAGGGTGGCCCAGCATGATGGCTTGGTGCAGTTCCCAGGGTAAGGACTGACACCATTCTTGATTAGTTCACACAAGGGCTGGGTGTTTAAAAGAGCCCAACCACCCCCCCCTTGTTCCTGCCCTCACTGTGTGACCCTTCTTCCACCAGGAGTAGAAGCACCTGAGGCCTTCCAGGAGGTGAGCGACTGCCGGCACCAGGCAGAGCCCAAACCAGATAAACCTCTTTCTGTTATACGTTGCCCAGCTCAGGTATTCCTTTACAGTAATGCAAAGTGGACTAACACGTGGGCGTTCAAACATTAGAAACCGGACTTCACAGAGTGACTCTTGTGTGTTTGGAAATCATTCTGTGGTCCCTTTTGTGCGAAATAAACATGAGTAGAAATGAACTATGGAAAGAAGATGCCAGTCATGTCCCAAGAGACTGAGTGATGCCCGGTCTGTCTCTCCTTCTGCTCTTTCTTCTTTTTTGTTTCTTTTAAATTATGTTTTGTTTTCACTTTCTCTAGTCTTCCTAAAAAACAGCTAATCACAGATTTCTGGTAGACCACCTGATGGACCTTGTGTGTGTGTCCCTTTCCAGGAAGTCTAGGAACCACCCAGCTTCTATGCCTCTTCAAGGCAGACCCATGACTCCCCATCACCCAGAAAAGAAGTGGGTCTACCACACAATAGGCACTCGTACGTTGCTTTAAAACTTTGCAATCATCTTGTCCAATCATCTTTTTATTTATTTTATTTTGAGTTGGAGTCCTCACTCTATTGCCCAGACTGGAGTGCAGTGGCATGCTCAGGCCGCTGCAGCCTCTACCTGCTGGGTTCAGGTGATCTTTCTGCCTCAGCCTTCTGAGTAGCTAGAACCACAGGTGTGTGCCACCATGCCCAGCTAATTTTTTTTTTTTAGTTAGAGTCTCACTCTGTAGCCCAGCCTGGAGTGCAGTAGCACACTCACAGCTGCCATGGCCTCCACCTGCTGGGTTCAGGTGATCCTTCCACTTCAGCCTTCCAGGTAGCTGGAACTACTGACGCACGCTGCCACATCCAGCTAGTTTTTTTTATTTATTGTAGAGATAAGGTCTCGCCATTTTGCCCAGGCTGGTCTTGAACCCATGGGCTCAGGCAATCCTCCTCTAGAAGTTCCAAAGCAGAGGTCTCCAACCCTTGGGCCGTGGACCAGTAGAGGTCCATGAACTGTTATAAACCGAACCACACAGCAGGAGGTGAGCAGCGGGTGAGCGAGTGAAACTTCATCTGTGTTCACAGCCACTCCCCATCGCTTGCATTACTGCCTGAACTCTGTTCCCTGTCTGATCAGCAGCGGCATTCGACTTTCATAGGAGCACGAGCCCTATTGTGAACTGTACACGTGAGGGATCTAGGTTGTGCCTCCTTATGAGAATCTCAGCTCTGAGGCGGAGCTGAGGCAGTGATGCTCATGTTGGGGAGCGACTCCAAATACAGATTAACGTGAGCAGTGAGGCTGGACTGCACAGAGACCATCACCAAGCAATCGCTTGCAGACTCATATCAAATCCCGATCAGTGAGTGGCCAGGGAGTGGATGGACTTCAGTTGTACAGCTGCATCTGGTGGCAGGCTGTAAGTCAGAATCTGACATTATTTTAGTCCACACGTGGCCAGCCCATTATTTTGTTTACCACTACCATCCACCCCTCTTATTTTATGGTGAGTTGTATAATTATTTCATTATATGTTGCAGTTTTATAATCATAGAAAGAAAGTATACAATAAATGCAATGTGCTTGAATCATCTCTAAATCCTTCCCTCCTCCCCATCCATGGAAAAGTCGTGGAAGTCAATTTTTCCTTCTGCCGGAAAGGATGGGGATCACTAGTCTAAAGGGTCCGCGGTCCCAGAGAGCATTGGGGTCAGAATGACATCTTCTGATTCCTTTCTGGGAAGTAGCCCTTGGATCACCCCCTCCAGCCTGCCCTCCATGACCACCCAGCTCTACACGCTGCCTTTTCCTGGCTGCCCCCTCGACCTCCCAGCTGCTCCTTTCTGGGCCGTGCCTTTCCATCTGTCTCTGTCCTGCCTCTACACCAGGGCAGATGCGAAAACATCCCTGAGCCTCTGTCCTACCCATACCCACGTTCACCTGACGATGGCGTCAGCTCCCCTAATGCAGACCAGCTTTCACCGACCCACGCAGGTCCTAACTGGTGTTCACACTCCTTGGCTGAGCTCCTGGGCCATTTGGACAAGGCCCACCGGCCATCTCCAGCTAATGTCCCCATCCGCCCCTCCAGTCCCCAAACCTGGCCGTCTGCATTCACACTCAGGAGACAGAGAGCTGGCAGTCAGTGACCCAAGCTGGAGTACCAAGAGCCACAGCCAGCTCTGCCTGCACCGCGTTTTCCAACCCAAATGCCTCAATATGCAGCCTCTTCTACCAGACCTCTTCCTGGCACAACCCCCAACCCCCTCCCCCTCCCCAGCCTCCTACACAGAGGGTCCTGAGCTCTCTCTCTTCCTGGCAGTCAGAGGGATTGTTAAAGGACCAGTCTGCTCCATCCAATGTTGTCATCCCATGATCAAGGCCCCTTTGTCCTCAGGATAAGGTTTACACTTATCCTCCCAGATGTGACTTGAGAGCCCCTGCATCACTGGGCTCCCGATGACCTGATACCCCCCTCTAACTACCCTGACTCTGCCTTTCCCTCTGCATGTGGCTCGGGTGAGGGCTACCTGATTGCTTTCTACTACTTCTGGGTTCCTCAGACATGCCGCTTCTTCCAGGAAGCCCTCTCCGACTCCCCTCCTGACTCTGCCCTTCCTGTCCTGAGCGACTTGACTCTTCAGTTTCACTAGCAGTCAATTAGCAGTCTGATGACCCGTCTGTGTTCACTTCCTTAACCTCAGATTCTAACTTCATTCGGCCCGGAGCTCTCTGAGTCTTGGCACTAGGCGCATTTGCTGGCACAGATATTAATTAAATGAATACATTATTTTTAATGCTTTTTGGTTGATTTCTTTTTTTAGACTTTTATTTTTATTTTATTTGTGTTTGAGTCAGGGTCTCACTCTTTCGCCCAGGTTGGAATGCAGGGGAATGATTACAGCTCATTGCAGCTTCGACCAGGCTCAGGCGATACCTCTGCCAGAGTAGCTGGAACTCCAGGCACGTGCTACCACGCCTGATTGATTTTTAAATTTTTTTTCTAGAGACAAAGTCTCCTTATTTTGCTTAGGCTGGTCTTGAACTCCTGAACTCAAGCAATTTTCTCACCTCGGCCACCTAAAGTGTTGGGATTGCAGGCGTGAGTCATGGTGCCCAGACCAGATTTTTATTTTTAATTGATAAATAATAATTGCGTACACTTATAAAGTGCACTGTGGTGTTTTGATATATGTATACATTGTAGGATGATTATATCAGGGTAATCAACATATCCATCACCTCACATACTTTTTTTTAATAGTGAGAACAATTTAAATCTCTTCTGTTGACAATTTTAAAATATGCAGTGCTTTATTTTCTGCTAGGATTGCCAGGCTTGCAGTAGAGCTCAAAAACGTATTCCTTCTGTCTGACTCAAATTCTGCACCCTTTGACCAACATCTTTGGTCAAATGTTCCATGACTTAGAGCATCACAGCCCCTGGTAACCAATGTCCTACTCTCCACTCCTATAAGTTTGGCTTTTTTAGATTCCACAGAAGTAAGGTCACGCAGTATTTGTCTTTCTGTGTTTGACTTTTGTCACTTAGCATAATGTCCTCCAGGTTCATCCATGTTGTTGCAGATGAAAGGATTTCTATTTTTTTTTATGGTAAGTGATAGAAGCTTCTGGCATTCTACAGCAGTTTTTAATTTTAATTTTTTCATTTTAAAGATGGAGGGTACAATTCAGGATTAGTCTTACAAATGATCATCTTACAGGTAAATTTGGGCCTCCCTTTGGTCCCAACTTTGCCTAGTTTGAGATCAGGTACCCTTATTGATGTCTTGTGCGCTCCCCTCTTCCCTCCCCTGGCAGTTTTTGACTACTGCCAATCCTTTTCTTATTGTATTATGGTAAACATTCAGGGGCCGATTTTGAGTGAGAACATGTGGTACTCAGTTCTTTTTTTCTGTGATAGATCACAGAAAAAAGTGTGATAGACTCTAAATCCATCCAAGTTGCTGTGAAGTACATAATTTTGTTCTTCTTTATGGCTACGTAATATTCCATCATGTATATGTACCACATGCTTTTATCCATTCCAGTTTTGATGGGCAGCACAGTTGATTCCATGTGTTTGCTATTGTGAATAGTGCTGCAATAAACATGTATGTGCAGATATCTTTTTTGTAGAGTGATTTGAGTTCCTCCAGGTATACTCCCAAAAGGGAGATTGCTGGGTTGTATGGAAGGTTAATTTTTAGTTCTTTTGGCAATCACCACATTGTTTTCCATATAGGTTGAACTGGTTTGCATTCCCATCAGCAGTAGAAGTGTTGCCTTTTCTCCACATTCTCACCAGAATCTGTTGTGTTTTGTTTTATTAATGATGAACGTTCTTACTGGAGTTAGGTGGTATCTCAAAGTGGTTTTGATTTGCATTTCTCTGATGATTAGTGAGACTGAGCACTTTTTCATGTGTTTGTTGGCTGCTTGTATGTCTTCTCTTGAGAAGTATCTATTCATGTCTTTTGCCTCCTTTTTAATGGGGCTGATTGTTTTTTTCTCTTTTGGCATGTTTGAGTTCTTTGCAGATCTTGGATGTTAGGCCTTTGTCAGATATGCACTTGGCAAATATTTTTTCCCATTCTGTGGGCTGTCTCCTGACTCTTTTGATGGTTTCCTTTGCTTTGCAGAAGGTTTTCAGTTTGATGAGGTCCCACTTGTTAATCTTATTGCTTATGGCATGGCTTTGAGGGTTTTGGTCAGGAATTGGTTGCCTACTCTGATTTCCATGAGGGTGTCTCCTGCGTTTTCTAAAATTCTTAACATTTGAGGTTTTACATTTAGGTCCATGATCCATTTGGAGTTGATTTTTGTGTATGGTGATAGGTAGGCATCCTATTTTATTCTTCTGCACATGGTTAGCCAGTTTTCCCAGCACCATTTACTGACTAGGTTCTCCTCTTCCCAGTGGTTGTTGTTGAAGGCTTTGCCGAAGATTCGTTGATTGAGAAATTGAGGTTTTTCTTCGGGAACCTCTATCCTGTTCCATTGGTCTATATGTTTGTCCTTATACCAATACCAGGGTTTTTTTGTTTTTTTTTTTTATAGCCTGATAATAAAGTTTAAAGTCTGGAAGTGTGACACCTACACTTTTTTTCTTTTGCTGAGAATTATTTTGGCTATTTGTGGTCGTTTATGTTTCCATATGAATTTATGTATTGTTTCCAGGTCTGAGAAGAATGATGTTGGTTATTTATTGGGTATAGCATTGAATCTGTAGATTGCCTTTGGTAGGATCGACATCTTAACAATGTTGATTCTACCAATCCATGAACATGGAATATTTTTCCATTTGGTTATGTCATCTTTGACTTGTTTGAGCAGTGTTCTATAGTTTTTAAAGTAAAGATCTTTCACTTGTCTGGTTAGGAAGATGCCAATATATTTCATTATTTGTGGCTATTGTGAATGGGAGTTTGCTTTTTATTTGGTTCTCTGTCTAAGCAGTTTTGTGAATGGGAAAATTCTATTCCACTGGAAATCTGTTTTGTTGAGGGCTTTTTTTTGGAGGTAGGTTTCTTACGATGAGTCAATTTCCTGGGTTGTTATGGTCTATTTAGGGTCTCAATTTTTTCTTGTTTCAACATTTGGATGCTGTGTAATGTCAGAAAGTTCTCTGTTTCATTTAGGTTTTCAAGCTTGTTTCCATGCAGGTATGCAAAGTAATCTCTGATAATCGTTTGTATTTCTTCAGGTTCAATTGTGTCTTGATCTTTTACATTTCTGATTGGGTTTATTCACTTTTTTCCTCTCTTTTTCTTGGTCATTTTGGCTAGGGTTCATCAATCTTGCTTATCCTTTCAAAGGACCAGTTTTTTGTTGCATTGATTTTTTTTCTATGGTACTTTTCTATTTCCCATATTTGGACTCTTACTTTGGTGATCTGGATTCTTCTGCTGAAGTTAGGGTTGTGGTAGTCTTGTCTTTCCAGCTCCCTTAGGTGACTTGTTAGACTGCTGACTTGTTCTCTATTTTCTTGATGTACGCTCATGGAGATATAAATTCCTCTCTCAGTCCTGCTTTCATGGCATCCCAGAGGTTTTGGTAAGATGTCTCTTCCTTTTCATTTGTTTCTAGAACCTTTTAATTTCTGTTTTGATTTCTGTGTTGACCCAGGAGTGGTTCGGCATCATGCCATTTAGTTTCCATGTCTTTGTGGGTTTTGGGGGAATTATGTTGGTAGTGATATTTATTTTTATCCCACTGTTTCTGAGAATGTGCATGGCAGTACTTCAATCTTGTAAAATTTGTTTATGTTGGATTTATGGTCAAGGATGTGGTTAATCTTGGAGGATGTTCCATGTGATGATGAGTAGAATATATTCTGTGGTTGTGGGTGGAGTGTTCTGTAGGTATCTACTAAGTCCATTTTGTTAAGTGTCAAGTTGAGGTTCTAGATCTTTTTGTTGATTTTTTTTTTGTCTTGAAGATCTCTCTAGAAATGTTAGTGGTATATTTAAGTCTCTAGCTGTGATAATATTAGAGTCAATATCTTTTTCTAGTTTATTCAGTAGCTGCTTTATTAAAGTTGGTGCTCCTGTGTTGAATACATATAGGATGGATATTTCTTGGTGATGGATTTAACCTTTTATCATTTTGTAGTGACCTCCCTTATCTTTTAAAGTTTTTTATAGCTTAAAAGTTATGACTGATATTAACATTGTGACTCCCGCATTCTTTTGTGATTTGTTCATCAGGAATTTTGTTTTCCATCCTATAGCTTTGAGTCTGTGGGTGTCCTTTGTGGTGAAATGAGTTTCCTGGATAGAGCAAATTACTGGGTCATTTTTTAAAATCCAGTTTTTCATTGTATGTCTATTCAGTGGTGCATTTAGTACATTTATATTCAGGCTGATTATTGAAATGTGAGAGTTTGTCCCTATCATAATGCTCTTATAAGACTATTTTGTTTTTGTTTAAATTTTGTGTTCATATATGTGTGTGTTTTCATTTTTGCTGGTATGTTGTGTGTTCTGCTGCTTCTGTGTTTTTTTTTTTTTTTGTATTCTTGTGAAGTGTATGTTCTTTCTTTTGTTTTGTTTTCTTTTTTCTTCGGTGCACAGCATCATTTCAAGTGTTTCCTGTAGAGCTGGTCTCAAAGCAGCAAATTCCCTTAGGGATTGGATATCTTTGAAGCATTTTAATTTTCTCTCATTGTTGAAGCTTAGCCTGACTGGGTAGGAAATTATTGGTTGAAATTGTTTATCCCTGAGAACATTAAAGATTGAGGTCCAATTTCTTCTGGACTGTAGTGTTTCTGCAAATAAGTCTGCAGCAATTCTTATTGGTCTCCCCCAGTAGGTAGTCTGACCTTTTTCCCTTACTGATCTTAGGATTTTTTTATACCTACTTTTTGTAGCCAAATTACTATGTGTTTAGGGGTTGGTTGTCTCATAAGGTGTCTTACAGAGGTTTCCTAAACCTCTTGTGCGTGTTTAGTCATCTTTCTGGCCAGATGAGGGAAGTTTTCCTGAATGACTCATGGTGTGTTTGCTCCAGGATATTTTCCATTTCTTTTTCTTTTTCAGATATTCTGACCAGACGTAGGTTTTGTTTCATGATAAAATTGCACATCTCTTAGAGAAATTCTTCTTAAGTTTTTTCCCTATGTTTTTAATAGATTGAGTTAATTCCATATTTTGGTCTTCCAGCTTCTTTCTTCTGCTTGGTCAATTCTGATTTCCATGCTTGTCAGTTTGTTAATTATTTCTTGGATGAGATTCCTTATTTCTGTTATTTCTAAGTATGCTTTCTTGAGTTTGTCCAGCAATGTTGTAATTTCATTTAGTCTTAGCCCTTTCATTTCTTGATTTTTATTCAGTCTATCCAAAAATTCTCTGATCTCTGTAAGTACCTTGAGGGTACTGCTGTTTTCGGAGATAGCCATTGTTTGTGCCCCAGTAGCTGTTCTTTCTAGCACACACTCTTTGCTGGGACTCTGGTGGTAGCCAGCAGTTCTTTGTTGGTTTTTCTTCATTTGCAGCAGTTTTTATATCTTTCTCTTTAATTCCATTGCTCAGTGGAAAATGGAGAAGCAGCCACTTCTGATATTTGCTCTACCTTTTGTCTTTCCTTGAGCCAGGGATCCGGGTTGTTCAGTTACGAAGTAGAGCTGGTGGTGGGGTATTGTACTGTCTCTTCACAATTTTGAGCACTTACTAGAGAATGGGGGGCCTGAAAGAATTCTGGACCTATTGGCAGGTCATAATGTTTGCTATCTGTTGAATGGGCCAGCTGGGACTCACTTTCCTTCTCTGTATAATATGACCTTACAGTGGGTATGCTTTCATAGCCCTGGAGTCCAAGAGAGGGTATAAGAGGGACAAGAGAGAGGAGAAAGAGGGAAAAAAGGGAAAAGAGAGATAGTAAAAGAAGAAAGAAAAACAGAAAAGGACAGAAAAAACACATTAAAATGCCAGAGAAATGACAAAGGAAGATAAATAGAAGGAGTAAATAAAAGAGAAAAACAACCAACAAACAAAGCAACCAAATGAGATAATCCAAAAAACAAACCAATATTGTCACCAGCCTCCTTCCAGGTCAGTTCCACTGTCTACATCTATTGCCCAGCAGCTGGCTTAAGGTGGAGGGTGGATCGTCTGGGGTTCTGCATCTGCTGTTACTTACGAGGGTTTGTTCACTCTCTGAGTCCGCAAAGAGCAGCCTCAATGCAATGCAGAGATCAGTGTCTGGTCTCAAGATGCGGTTCTGCTGTTCTGCAGAAGCTGCCCCGGAGCACTTCTCTGCCGATGCATTAGAGTATCTGCTCAGTTTCTCTGCCAGGAGCTCTTGCTTCTTTCCCAGCAGTTACCAGTCTCTTGAGCTCAGGATCTGGAAGCAAAGCTCTGGACGCCCAACCAGCCTTGGGGTGGTCTCTTTCCACTGCTTCCTTGGGAATCTGCCTCAGACTCCCTCTCTGCGTTCCCTCTGCAACCCTCACTGCCAGCGTTCGGCTCACTGCTGCAGATTTTCCCAGGAAAATCTCCCAAGTTGTCTGCCACTAGTTCTCCTGCTCCAATTGCATGCATCTGTGTTGGTCCAGTGTGGGGGTGGGGCATCCGTCTCTCTGGTATCAGGTACTTGGAGTGTCCTCTCTGGGCAGACGATGGTCAGTTGCAGAGGGGTGCAGTGATCACCCCTTAGTCTCAGGATGCAGGCTTCTCAGGTTGCAGGCAGCCCAGAATTAGGCAAGATCGGATTTCTTTCTTTTTCAAGGTTAAATAGTATTCCATTGCATATCTACATAATAAATAACTATATAACTATATACATCACATTTTCTTTATCCATTCACCTTTGACATCATGAATGAGCCTGGAGAATTGAAATTACTCTGTGGAAGAGATAGCTGCACTTCATCCTTATTGCGACATTATTCACAGTAGCCAAAATATAGAGTCAACCATAGGTAATTTTAATTCCTTTGGTTATATATAGAGTAGTGGTCTTATTTTGTATGTTTTGGGTAACCGCCATACTGCTTTTCATGATGGCTGTAGTAATTTACATTCTCATTATTAGTGAACAAGGGTCTCTTTTTCTCCGGTACTTCACCAGCACTTTTGATCTTTTTGATAATAGCCCTTCTAACAGGTGTGAGATGATGAGTATTGACTTTAATTTGCATTTCTCTGATGATTAGAGCCTTTCAGAGTGTTTTCGTAAAACCATTGGTCATTTTTATGTCTGCAAAATATGGCTATTCAATGCCTTGCCTATTTTTAAATCAAGTTATTGGTTTCCTTGCTTTTACGTTGTTTGAGTTCTTTATGTTTTGGAGGTTAGCCTTTATCATATGAGGTCAGAAAATTAAGTTCTTAAACTTGGCTCCATGCACATGCATTGGCAACACTGTACAGACAACTCAGTAAGATTTCATAACCTTGGTATATCAGTGTCTTACAGTTGTGTTCTTGTCAACATGTAGTGGTGTCTTGCTGAGTGACATTTATTACTATTGTTGCATGCTTTTGTGTGTCATCTTGAGAATACTGGAGCTTGAATTAGAGCAACGAACAGACATTAAATTTCCTGTTAAACTTGGCAAGAGTGGAAGTGAAATCAGGGACATGTTAGTCCAAGTTTATGGGCATAATGTCATGAAGAAAACAGCAGTGTAAAAATGGATTAAACGTTTTCTTTTTTTTCTGAGGGGACAGAAAGCATTACTGAAGAAGAGCGGCCAGGATGGCCAGTAATGAGCAGAACTGATGGAAACATTATAAAAATTTGTGGAACTGTGCACCAAAATATTCAGCTGACTGTGAAAAGCATAACAGGCCAAATAAACATTGATAGAGAAACAGGAAAAACTTAACTGAAAATCTTGGCATGAGAAAGTTGTGGTCAAAAGTTATCCTGAAAGAGCTCTTGCATCATGACAAGGCACCAGCTCATACAGCACTGTCCATGAGGGAGTTTTTAGCCAGTAAACAAATAACCATATTGGAACACCCAATGACTTTTAACTAATAGTAATAATAATAATAATAATAATAATAATGACTGACAACTGTTTTGGAACACCCCTATGACTTTTTTCTTTACCCCCAAATAAAGGAAATAATGAAAGGAAGGCATTTTGATAGCATTCAGGACATCAGAGGTAATATGACGACAGCACTGATGGCCAGTCCATAAAAAGAGTTTGAAAATTGCTTTGATGGGTGAACTGGGTGCTGGCATCAGTACATAGCTTTCCAAAGGGAGTACTTCGAAGTTGACTATAGCGGTATTCGGCAATGAGGTATGTAGCACTTTTTCTAGGATGAGTTTGCGAACTTAATTGTATGACCTCTTTTGTATATGGTTTGCAAATATTTTCTCCCAGTCTATGAGTTTTCTCTTCACTCTGCTGTGTGTTTCCTTGGCCATGGAAAAGTCATTTGATTTGATGCAATCTCACTTGTCTACTTTTGGTTCTGTTAGTGGCACTTTGGGGATCCTATCCAAGAAGTCTTTGCCCAGATCAATGGCATGGAATTTTCCTTGATCTTTTCTTTTAGTAGTTTTATAGTTTCAGGTATTATGTGTATGTTTCTAATCTATTTTGAGTTGATTTTTATCTGGTGTGATATAAGGGTCTGATTTCATTCTTCTACATGTGGATATCCAATTTTCTCAACACCATTTATTGAAGAGACTATCCTTTTTCCATTGTGTGTTCTTGGCACCTTTTTCAAAAATCAGCTGGCTCTAAACATGCGAATTTATTTCTGTTCCATCTATTCTGTTTCATTGGTTGATGTGTTCTTATGCCAATACCATGCTATTTTGATTACTATAGCTTTGTAATTTTTTTTTTTTTTTGTATTTCAGGTAGTGTGATGCCTTTAGGTCTGTCCTATTTGCTCAAGGTAACTTTGGCTATCTTATTTTTTCCTCTGTCTATGAAAAATGTCATTGAAATTTTGAATTTTGATAAGACTTGCATTAAATCTCTAGAATCTGTAGATCTCTTTGGGCAACATGAGCACTTTAATACTAATTATTCCAATTCATGAACATCTTTTCATTAATGTTTTATAGTTTTCAGTAAACACATCATCAATCTCCTCTCCTTGCCTAAATGTATTCCTAAGTATTTTTTAGTGCAACTTTGAGTGGGATTGCTTCTCATTTTCTTTGGATGGTTTGCTGTTAGTGTATACAAATGCTACTGACTTTTGTATGTGATTTTGTACCCTGCAGCTTTTATTTGTCAGTCCTAACAGTTTTTTTTAGTGAAGTCTTTAAGGCTTTCTGTATACAAGAGCCTGACATCAGCAATGGTTACAATTCCACTTGTTCCTGTTATATGTGGCTGCCTTTTATTTCTTTTTCCTGCAGTATTTCTCTAGCTGTCACTCCAGTACTAACTTGAATGGAAGTGGGAGAATGGGCCTCCTTGCTTTGTTTCTGGTCCTTAAGGAAAGCTTTTTATCTCTTCACCATTGAATATGATGTGAGCTGATGTCTTGTCATATCTAGCCCTTGCTGTGTTGAAATTCATTTCTGCTAATCCCCTTTTTTTTGAGAGTTTTTATTATGAGAGAATGCTGAATTTTGTCCAATTCTTTTTCTACATCTATTTTATATTTTATTGTGTTCGTGTGGTGTGTTACATTTATTGATTTGCATATGTTAAAACATCCTTGTATTCCAGTCACAAGTCCTATTTGATCATGGTGAATGATCTCCTCGATTTGTTGTGAAATTCAGTTTGCTAATGTTTCATTGAGGATCTTGTATTGGTGTTTATGAGGGACGTTGGCCTGTCGTTTTCTTTTATTGTAATGCTTTCTGTTTCTGTCGTCAGGGTAACATGGCCTCCTAAAATGAGTTTGGAATTACTTTCTTCACTTCAATGTTTGGAAATCGTTTGAGAAGAATTGAAATTCATTCTTCTTCACACGTTTGGTAAAATTCACCAGTGGAGCCATCAGGTCCTGCACATTTCTTTGACAAGAGAGACAAGAGATTCTTGCTACTGATCCCGTCTCCTTACTCATTATTGATCTCCTATTTTCCATTTCTTAGTAATTCAGTCTTTGCAGTTTGTGGGTTTTAGAAATTTATTCATTTCTCCTAGGATCTCCAGCTTATTGCTGTGGAATTCTTTATTCACAGTTTCTTATGAGACTTTTTGTGTGGTATCAGTGATAATGTTTCCCCTTTTATTTTTTATTTTATTTATTTGAGTTTTTTCTCTTTTCTTAGTTGGTCTAGTTATGGATATGTCAATTTTGTTTATCTTCTAAAAAACATCGACTCTTAGTTTTATTGATTTTTTTCTATTGTTTTCCTAGTGTCCATTTCAATTGTTTTTGCTCTTTATTATGATCTTTCTCCTGCTAAATTTGGGTTTAGTTTGTTTCTCTTTTTCTATTAATAGCTCCTTAAAGTGTAATATTGAGTTGCTTATTTGAGGTAATTTTTTCTTTCTTTATATAAGTGTTTATTGATATTAACTTCCTTCTTTGACCTACATTTGCTGCACATTTCAAGTTTTGGTATGTTGTGTTTTTATTTTTGTCCATTGCAAGGTATTTTAATTTCCTTTATAATTTCTTCTTTGACCCATTGGTTGTTTAGGTGTATGCGATTTACTTTCCAAAGATATGTGAATTTTCCAAGATTTCTCCTGCTATTGATGTCTAGGCTCATTTCAAATTCTTTGACAGTCAGTTCCTAAATTTCCTTTTATTTAGTGTCTGCTATTGGAGCATCTTAGTTTCCTTTGGCCGTGTCGAAATTTCCAAGTTCTTCATAATCCTTTTGCCCTTGAATTGGTGTCTGTGGATTTGAGGAGGCAGCCATTTCTTCTGACTCTTCCAGGTGTTTTTGGTGGGCATAGACCATCACTCTTTATTCTAGCCTGGGTTCTTCCTGGGCCAGCTGCTCATGACCATGGGCAGGCAGAGCTTGCTGTCAGATTCTCCAGTTGGGCTGGACCACTTCCTGTGCTCTGAGGTCAAGTGGGGTTGCTGACTGGGCTCCGTTGTCCCATGAGGCCACTGGCTGGGCTTTGCAGTCAGGCAGGGCTGCTGCCTGGGCACTGTCATCACCTCTGAGAGGGTAGGGCCATAAACTGCATTTCCTGGCCAGGTGGTACCACTGTTTGGATTCTTCTGTTAGCCAGGGCTACAGCCTGGGCTCTGAGGTTAAGTGGGGTTGATGTTCCACTGCTGAGGCTAGGTAGCACCAGACAGTATGCTCCTCATAAAGGCATGGCTGCAGCTTGATTCCCCGCCTGGGCAGAGCATCGGGGTGGGCTCTGGGACTGAACGGGGTGCCTAGCTAGGGACTCAAGCAATTAAAAATCATCTGTATACTTAAGCAAAATCGCCTGACAATTTTATTAAAACACATACATACATATGGACAGTAGACAGATTTAATGTACACTCCGCAGCTACGGAATTTGAGAATGGAGCGTGACTAAAAATATGTTTGCTCCAGTTCACCTTGGTTTATTACGATGGTCCCAGGAGGAACAAGAGAAGGTGGATTCTCTGGTAGCTTTTAGACATATATGATATGGAGAAAAACACAAAACACATCAGGGAATTCTGCTGTGGCAAAGGTTCTAAGTTCTGGGTTCCGTGCAAAAAATATCAATGCAGGGCCACACTACAGACTGACCAACTTGGAATTATTGCGACTTAGTATTGGTACTGTTAGATATTTCCTGCATAGCCTGTGGTGCATCAAGGGTTAAGCAAGGGATTTAATATTAGTAGCAAAATGACCTAATTCAAATTGATATGATTCTAGTTTCACAACTCTGTCTCCTACAACCCCAACATTTGTCCCTCAGGTACTTGTGACTTCAAAACAGAAAGCGACTTCAAGTAGAAAACTTGCTATTTTTTAAAAAAGAGGCCCAATCACAGAATCGAGATAAACTGCACATCTAATGCAATGATATTTAACGGCTGTCTATACATGTGGGACTGGAGAAACCAAACAAAATGGTTTATTCTATGCTTTAATTAAGGTTACTTGTTACAGTGAAAGACTTACTATGAAACTGCTTTTGAAAAAACATGGTTGGATTTGTGAGCTTTTCTTGAGAAGATCTGCTGCAGCAAGCTGCATGCTGGCAGTGAGGGCTGCAGAGAGAAAACAGGATGGAAGACTGAGGTAGACGCCCAAGGAAGCAGTGAGGAGAGCCCACCCCACCCTGAGCCCGGACAGGGATCCAGAGTCTTGCCATAAGGTCCTGCGATCCTGGGGTAATTGCTGGGAAGCGAGCAATAGCTCCTGGCAGAGACACTGAGCAGATTCTATAATGCCTGGGCAGAGGAGTGCTACAAGGTGGCCTCTGCAGAACAGTTGAAATGCATCTTGAGACCAGGCACTGATCTCTGTGTTGCGCTGGGGCTGCTCTTTGTGACCTCAGAGAATATCACCCCAGTGCACAAGCCTTTTCGGGTAAAGGCTGATGCAGGACCCCAGCCGATCCACTCTCCAACCTGAGCGAGCGGCTGGGTAGTAGATGCAGACAGAAGAACTGACCGAGAAGGAGGCTGGTGGCTATATTGGTTTGTCTGTTTGATTGCCTCATTTGGTTATTTTTTTGTGTTGGTTGGTTGTGTTGGATTTTCTCTTTTCTTTCCTTCTTCTATTTCTCTTTGTTCTTTCTCTGTTTTATGTGTGTGTTATCTTTCTTTGTCTATTTTCTTTTCTTTTCCTTTCTCCTCCTTTCTCTTTTTTCCCTCTTTCTCCTCCCTTTTGTCCCTCTTATACACTGTCTTGGACTCAGGGGCTACCCACTGTAAGTTCTTATTGTGCAGAGATGGAGACCAAGTCCCAGCTGGCCCACTCACCAGATACCAAACATTATGACCTGCCCATAGGTTTTGAATACTTGCAACCCCCCACTCCCAGTAAATGGCCCAAACTGCAAAGAGACAGCACAATGCTCCACTCCAGCTCTACTTCATAATAGAACATAACCCAGAGCCCCTGTTCAAGGAAGGACAAAAGGTAGAGCAAATATCAGAAGTGACCACTTCTCCATTTACCACTGGGCAACAGAATTGAAGAGAAAGATAGGAGAATTGCTATAAATGATGAAAAACCAGCGAAGAACTGTTGGTAACCATCAGAGTGCCAGCAAAGAGTCAGTGCCAGAAAGAGCAGCTACTGGAGCACAAACGATACCTGTCTCTAAGAACAACAGTACTCAGAAGGTACATATGGAGGTCAGAGAATTGTTGGATAGAATGTGTGAAAATCAAGAATTGAAAGGGCTAAAACTAAATGAAATTGCAACGAAGCTGGACAAACTCAAGAAAGCATACTTACACATAAAGAACTCCATCCAAGAAATAATTAACAAACTGACAAGCATGGGAAGCAGAACTGACCAAGCAGAAGAAAGAATCTCAGAACTGGAAGAATAAAATATAGAATGAACCCAATAGCAAAAATATGGGAGGAAATGTAAGAAGAAAGAAGAAACTCTCCAAGAGATGTGCAATTTTATCACAAAACCAAACCTACATCTGATTAGAATATTGGAAATAGAAAGAGAAACAGAAAACACCCTGGAACAAACATTCCATGAGGTCATTCAAGAAATTTCCCTCATCTGGCCAGAGAGATGACTATACAAGCACAAGAGTTGCAGAGAACCTCTGCAAGCCATCTTATGAAAAGATCAATCCCTTGACAAACAGTAATTAGCTTACACAAAGTAGATATAAAAGAAAAAATCCTAAAGGCAGCAAGGGAAAAAGATCAGACTATCTACCAGGAGAGACCAATGAGAATTGCTACAGACTTATCTACTGAAACACTACAGGCCAGAAGGAATTGGACCCAATCTTTGATGTTCTCAAAGGTATACTATTTCAACCATTAATTTCCCAGCCAGGCTAAGCTTCATCAGCGAGGGAGCATTAAAATCATTCCCAGACATCTAATCCCTAGGAGAATATGGTGCTTTGAGACCAGGAGATGCTTAAAAAGGTGCTGTGCACAGAAGTAAAATGAAACAAAAGAAAGACTATATACTTCCCAAGATCACAAACAAACACAGAAGCAGCAGAACACACACCATACCTGCAAAAATGAAAATGAAAATACACACATATATGAAGACAAAACCTACACATGAGTAGACTACATGCACCACTGAAAAGACATGGAATAGAAAACTGGATTTAAAAAACTGACCCAATAATTTGCTGTCTCCAGGATATTCAACTCACCACAAAGGATGCCCACAGACTCAAAGTTAGAGGATGGAAAATGAATTTCCAGGTGAATAGATCACAAAAGACGGCAGGAATTGTGATCTTAATATCAGTCAAAACAACTTTTAAGCCATCAAAAATTTAAAAAGATAAGGACATTGCAAAATGATAAAAGGTTTGATCCATCAACCAGGACTATCCATCCTAACAAATATGCACCCAACATAAGAGTACCAGCTTTTATAAAGCTGTTACTAAATAAACTTAAAAAGGATGATATTGACTCTAACACTAATGTAGCTGGCGACTTAAATGCTCCACTAACAACCTTAGATAGATCATCGAGACAAAAAATCAAAAAAGAGATTCAGAACCTCAACTTGACAACTGACAAAATGAACTTAGTAGATACCTACTAAACAACCACCCAGCAACCACAGAATGTACATTCTACTCATTACCACATGGAATGTACTCCAAGATTGATCACATCCTCGGTCACAAGTCAGGCATAAACAAATTTCACAGTTGAAATACTGTCAGGCACCTTCTTAGAAAATAGTGGAATAAAACTAAATATCACCACCAACATAATTCCTCCAAAACACACAATACATGGGCACTAAATAGCGTGATGCTGGACTACTCCTGGGTCAACACAGAAACCAAAACAGAAATTAAAAGATTCCTGGAAACAAATGAAAACAAAGAAACATCTTACCAAAACCTCTGAGATGCCATGAAAAAGGTACAGAGAAGGGAATTTGTATCTCTACAAACACACATCAAGAAAATAGAGAACAAGTTAACAACCTAACAAATCACCTAAGGAGATGAAAATGCAAGACCACCACAACCTTAACTTCAGTAGAAGAATCCAGATCACCAAAGTATAAGCCCAAATACAGGACATAGAAGACAAAAATACTATAGAAAAAGTCAACAAAACAAAAAACTGATTCTTTGAAAGGATAAACATGATTGATGGACCCCTAGCCAGAATGACCAGGAAAAAGAGAAAAATCTCACATAAACACAACCAGAAGTGCAAAAGATCAATTCATAACTGATCCCAAAGAAATACAAATGATTATTAGAGATTACTATGCACACCAGTACAAAAACAAACTCAGTAAGCTAAAAGAAATAGAGGACTTTCTGACATCACACAACCTCCCAAGGTTGAAACAAGAAGAAATTACACCAATACAAACCCAAGAAATTGACTCTGTCATAAGAAAACTACCAAAAAAAAAAAAAAGCCCTGGACCAGATGGAATTCCAGTGGAATTCTATAAAACATACAAGAAGGAGAAACACCAATCCTATTTAAAGTATTCCAGCAATCAAGGGAGACAGAACTCTCCCCAAATCATTTTACAATGCTACCATCACGCTGACACCCAAACTGAGTAAGAATCCACAGAGAAAGAGAACTACAGTTCAATATTCCTGGGAAACATGGATGCAAAAATATTCAACAAGATTCTAGCAAATTGGATCTAACAACACATCTCAAAAAGCATCATCACGACCAAGTAGGCTTATTCTCTGGTATGTAGGGCTAGTTCAACATCCCTAAGACCATAAATGTAATTAAAAACTTCAGCAGATATAAAAACAAGAACCATATGTTTGTATCATTAGATGAAGAAAAAGTTTTTGATAAAATCCAGCATTCCTTCTTGAAAAAAAATCATGAACACCTAGGCATAGAAGGAACATACCTCAAAATAGTAAGAGCCGTCTATGATAAACCTACAGCCAGCATGTTGGCTAAACAGACAGAAATTGGAAACATTTTCCTTGAAAACGGAAACATGACAAGGCTGCTCATTCTCATTCCTCCTGTTCAACATCGTGTTGGAAGTCCTAGCTAGAGCAATCAGACAAGAGAAGGAAATCAGGGGCATCCAAATAGGAAAAGAAGAAGTCAAGTTATCCCTCTTTGCTGAAGATCTGATCCTATATCTCAAAAATCCAAGAGAATTTGTTAAAAACCTCCTTACACTGACAAAGGACTTTGGCACTCAGGGTTAAAAAATAAACGTGCAAAAGACAGTCACATTCATATACATCAACAGCAAACAGGAAGAGAACCAAATAAAAAGCACAATCCCATTCACAATAGCCACACCAAAAAAGAAAGAAAGAAAGAAAGAAAGACCTCAGCATCTTCCTAACCAGAGAAGTGAAAGACCTTCACAAAACACTGCTTAAAGAAGTCAAAGATGACACAAACAAATGGAAAAATATTCCATGCTCATGGATTAGAAGAATCAACATTGTTAAGATGTCCATCCTACCAAAGGCAATCTATAGGTTCAATGCAATACCCATTAAATTACTAGCATCATTCTTCTCAGACCTGGAACTGACAATACAGAAATTCATATGGAAACATAAACCACCACAAATAGCCAATACAATCCTTAGCAGAAGGTATCACATTGTCAGACTTCAAAATTTATTATAAGCCCACAATAACCAAACCAGCCTGGTATTGGTACAAGAACAGGCATATAGATGAATGGAATAGGGTAGAGATTCCAGAAGCAAATCCTCAATTTCTCAACCAACCTATCTTCTATAAAACTTCCACCATCAACCACTGGGGAGAGGAGAACCTATTCAGTAAATGGTGCTGGAAATACTGACTGACTATGTGCAGAAGATTGAAACAGGACCCCTACCTATCACCTTACACAAAAATTAACTCCAAATGGATCAAAGACCTAAATGCAATACCTCAAAAGTTAAGGATCTTAGAAAATGCAAGAGACACCCTAACAGAAATCAGAATAGGCAACTAATTCCTGATCAAAACCCCAGATGTCCATGCCATAAGATATAAGATTGAAAAGTCGGACCTCATCAAACTGAAGAGCTTCTGCAAAGCAAAGGAAACCATCAAGAGAGCAAGGAGACAGCCTACAAAACCGGGAAAACATACTTGCCAAGTGCATGCCTGACAAAGGCCTAACATCCAGGATCTACAAGGAACTCAAATGTGACGAAAAGAAAAAAAAACAACAGCAGTCCCATTAAGAAGGGGGCAAAAGACATGAATAGACACTTCTCAAAAGAATACATATGCAGCCAACAGACCTATAAAAAGTGCTCAGCCTTATTATTCATCAGAGAAATGCAAATCAAAACCACTTTGAGATATCATCTAAACCTAGTAAGAATGGCCATCATTAATAAAAACAAAAAACAACAGATGCTGGCAAGAATATGCAGAAAAGGGAATGTTTCTACACTGCTGGTGGGACTGCAAACTACTTCGACCTCTATGGAAGACGGTGTGGCGGTTTGTAAAATAACTAGAAACTGACTTTCCATATGACCCAACAATCCCCGTTCTGGGAATATATCTGGAGGAACTCAGATCATTCCACAAAAAATATATCTGCACATGTATGTTTACTGCAGCACTATTTACCTTATCAAAAACATAGAACCAACTCTGCTGCCCATTGAAGCTGGACTGAATAAAAAAATATGGTACATATACATGATGGAATATTATACAGCCATAAAGAAAAAAATATTGCCTTTGCAGCAACTTGGATGGATTTAGAGTCTGACAATACTCCGTGATTTATCACAGAAACAAAGAACTGAGTACCACCTGTTCTCACTCACAAGCGAACCCTGAACAATTACCATAATATATAAGAAAGAGATTGGCAGTAGCTGGGAAACTGCCAGGGAAGGGGGGGAGCACATATCATCAATGAGGGTACCTGGTCTGAAACCAGGCAAAGTGGGGGTCAAAGGGAGACCCACATTTACCTGTACGATGACCATTTGTAGGACTAATCTGAATTGTACTCTGTTAAAATTTTAAAAATTAAAAAGAAAATTTTTTTTTAAATTTAAGAAAGAAAAAGCACTGTTCTATTAAGTATAAAGAATTCCTCAAAAATAGTCAAAATGACATGTATTCACCTATTTATCAAACTTTTGATAATACATTTTGGGTCATTAAAATTTAAGTTTACGTTTATACATATTGGCCACAAAATAGCAACTTAGATTTGTGAAATATGCAATATTTTCCCCAAGACCAAGATATCAGTATATATCTAGCACCACCCAATGATTGAATAAAGAATACTCAGTAGAGTGAACAGTGGCTGATGTGTTTGCCTGTTCTGTGTTGGCGGGACTCAAGTACGTTGCGTGTCTGAGCCAGTCAAGTCCTCCTCGCGCCCCTTTGCAGCAGGCGATGACCCTGCCCCGACTCGCGAGGCTGTGAAGGCCACGAGGGCTGCAGCAGGCTCTGGGCCTGATGTCTAAATGTTTGCTGCTAAACATCCAGGCCAGCAGCAGCCATGTCAACCTGGCCCAGGAGCTCTTCAGAGGTGCGGGACTCCCGGTATTCCCCACCCCCACCCACCAAGCCAGAATTTGAATTTTAAGCAGCTCTGAGGCGGTCTGTCTACACATTAAAGTTTCTTTGCACACGTTTGCTCCAAAGCACTTCTGGGCTGATTTTTAATTTTATTGTCATAATTAAATACACAGAATGCTTCTATAATTAACAGTTGCTTGATTTGTTTAGTGCTTCTGAGTGTATCTTTTTCTCTGTCTTCATGTAGTTCAGAGACATTTGGGGAAACTGCAGCTGATTGTGTGGCTTAATACGCAACAGATGGAGAAGCCCAGCATCAACTTTTGACTATGTCGAAGGGTCCCTTTCTGTGAAGTGTCTTTGCTCCAAAAATGTGTCCTGCAGACATGGCCAAGTCAAGCCCGAAGCGAGTGCCTCCAACCAGAAGTCCCCTTAGTCCTGACGGTTATTCCTGCAGTCAGAGCGAAATGCCTGTAAGTCCTTCACGTGCACGCCAAGCATGCACGTTTTCAACGAAGCCCCCAGATGCGCCAATATTGAAAGAGCTGTGTTCTTTGTTCAGGAGTGATCCACAATTTGCCACGTATTACTGGGTGAAGCCCTTAATCCTTGCTCGCTTTCCCTACCAGGTCTGGGTGCCGGGCTACTCTCAAGCCAGACGTTTCTATATAAGCTGCACTCCTGATTGTTTTCCTCCTAATCGGCTCACGCTCTACAATTCACCTATGCAGGTCTCTAAAGATTTTTCCTGGCTTCGCCATTACCTTATAAATGTAGACCTTCACCTTCCTTGCAGTCTGCCGGCCACCAGAGGTTAATCACAGTCCTCAATTACTTCTGCTGCTTGAACGAGACTCCGCGGCATTCAGAAGGTATTTTGCTTGCCTGTCCCCCTCCCCTCTGTCCAGGCCTAAGGCTTTTCTTGATCCTGTCCTTAGCCATGCGAGGGACATCCACGCAGCATAGTGGCCTTGGAGCTGCCCTTGCAATGGCCCTCGTGTCCATCCCATCAGCAGTGAAGTCCTTAACCAAGTGGATTTGGGGGGACACTGACAGAAATGTTCCCGAGGGACCAGAGTGATGCAAGGGACCAAGCAAGGGGTCTGGTGCTGGAGAAACAGCAGAAGGAATGTCAGGCGCGGTGTCGAGACTGGCTCTGGGCACTGACTCCTGAAAGACAGAGGGAAGATGGTGTCCAGCAGTCATGTCGGGCCATCAGGTGAGCATGGTTGCAGGGGGCTGCGGTCATCTTCCTTGCCGGCTCCAGCAAACAGGAGCGTGGGTCACCTCTGCCCAGACCTGTGGTCTTGTGGTAGCTGCTCCCACCAGAGTGGGTCCTGAGAGAGGGACGGGTTCATTGGGATAACATGGGAGCCTCTTGCCCATGTGTGCTTGTGTGCATGCAACAACACATGCACACACACGTGGCATCTCCCCAGGCACCCTGGCCAGGTCAGACAGCATGTGCAGTGGGCCCACCGCCACCCTCCAGTCATGACCCTTTCCACGACCTTCAGATTGAAACTCTCAGCTTCTTCCCCATCCCGTGGGGCTGCCAGATACAGGTTGTTAAACCTCAAGCTCAGAATGACACTAGGGGACCCAGAAGATGATGGCTGGGGCCCCCTTGGGTGCTTGGAGCAGTCACAGCCGAAGGCTGTGCCGCACGATCCCCTTCCTCAGATTCCCCTGAAGTGGCATTCAGAGTCCACACGTAATGCTCATGAATTGAATTGCCCTGTCGCAAGTGTGAGGACTGGCAGGACGCTGCAATCCAAGGAGGCCTGCGCCGGCTAGGAAAACAAACGCAATTGGATTACACAGAGAAAATAAGATACATGTTCATTAACACTACAGTAACAGGCCATGATTAATGAGCTGGCGGCCAAGCGTGCACACGCAGCCCGCGGGGCCCATGGCCAGGTGTGGGCATGGCAGCTCATCTTTCCGGAGGAATCCCCGTGGACTCTCAGATCAAGCGAAGGCACTTCCTTCCCCAAAGGATGTCCTTCCTGCCTTGTTCTTTTTATTACCCACCCTTTCACAAATGGCTGGTGACATCAGGAATTTCCAGTTGGAAATCTTGTTTTTCATGATAACCATTGGTCAGACTCTGTGTATCTCCTCCAACGTCTCTAGGAACACGGGCCAGGTGCCACACCCTTTGTCCACATAGCTGGCCCAAGGGTTCTCCAGAAGGACTTGGGTTTTCTCACAATGTCCTCATGCCAAGAGTGCCCAGCCCTCATTTAGGGACAGGTGTGGGAATGGTCCCTGGAGGGGGTGAGAATGGGTGGGCCTGTGCTGCCCTCTGTGGGGTACTGGCTGGCATACCCCCTTGGTGTAACAGCCTCAGAGGCTGTTAACATTCGTGGTGCTTGGATGCCCCCTGAACCAGGCACCTCACTAGCTCCACAGAGGAACCGCGAGTGGCTTCCATACACCATATGCCAGTCTTCCCTGTATCCGGGCCCCACAGAGACCACAGACTCCTCAGAACAGCAGACCCTGAAGAAGGAGCTCATGGCAAACTGCCCCCCAGGGGCAGCGATGGATTCCTCTCTTGGACCATGCGGAGGACAGGGCTTGAGGAGTCAGGACAAGCATTCTCAACATAAGCCCAGCAGCATCCCAGGCATCAGAGAAGTCAGCCCCGACCATGGACCTGCCCTCCTCAGCCAGCCAGGCCCAGCCCCAGGAAGAATGGTGAATGCCACACCTGCTGTCCTGTCAAAGGCCACGAGGGTTTGGTGTGGAAGGACAAGGCTGTGGGCTACCTCCTCCTGGGGCTGCCCGGTGTCCTGCACTCTTGTCCTCTTCCCCCCACATGGTCCACCCAGGACGGGCAGAGCAGCAAGCCCTGGGGGGTGAGCCAACCTCGCTGGCTCTCCCTCTATTCAAGTGCACTGGACGAGACCCTGACAGTTCCCAGCTCAGGGGCCTCCGTTTTCTTGCCTGAATAATGGCTATGAAATCAAGCACCTCCGAGAGTCATTAGAAGGGTTAATAAGCCAGGTGCAGTGGCTCAAGCCTATAACCCCAGCACTTTGGGAGGCTGAGGTGAGAGGATTAGCTGAGCCCAGGGGTTTGAGATCAGCCTGGGCAACTTGGTGAGACCTTGTCTCCACAATAAATCAAAAAATTAGCTGGATGTGATGGCATGCACCTTTAGTTCCAGCTACTTGGAAGACTGAGGTGGAAGAATCACCTGAGCCTAGCAGGTCAACACCAGGGTGTCCATGAACGTGCCACTGCACTCCAGCCTGGTTGATGGAGTGAGACTCTGACTCAAAAAAAAAATGTTTAAAAAAAGGCTAATAATGTGACGGAAATAGAGTCTATCAAAATGCAGACCCCCGGGGACTCGATTTTCCTGGAATGAAAAGGTTGCAACCACGTGGAACAGACTATATTAAGGATGGCTCCCTTTCATAGACGCCTTATCCACAGGTCCCTTTAAACAAGGGTGGGTACTCTTGGTTTGGGGACGTCATGATACAACTCCAGTCAGGATGTGTGATTGGTGGGCAGGGCGTGACCCTGAGACAGTGTTGGAGAAACGTGACCCTGACAAATCATCATCGTAGAAGACAAGCTTTCCATCAGGAAGATCCTCACACCTTTCACTGTTTTTGTAGGCTCTGATAATAAAACAAAAAAGGCAGAAAAAGGAATGTTTGGAAACAGGGAATGCCTGGACCTTGATCCCAGAAGACCATGGGATTCCTCGGGAATGAGTAGCTGGCCCCGTGGTGACCCCTCCTTCTCTGCTAATTTTCTGTTTCTGAACAGCATGGCCCCATGTCCTGACTTTCACCTGCTTGTTCTCCAGGAGAAGTGATTGGGTAAAAGAATCTCGCCAGACCTGGAACTGCATGGGGAACACGTGCCCCGCTCTGGGTGGGACGGTGGTTTTTCTGCTCACATTCTGAACCCTGATGGCCTGCGTGCACCGGCCCCCCTCTGAGAGGGCTCGGATCTGCAGCGGAGGCCCTGCTCGGTGGAGTCCACCTGCCCAAGGCCCTTCCAGCTGACCCAGCGGTGATGACCTCCACGTCCCCTCCTCCTCTGTCTACGCTTCCCCATCGGGATTCGGAGGGTGTGTTTGGCCAACAGTGAGGGCGGTGATCATGTAGTTTACCACCCAAGGCTGGTGGGCGCTGGAACAGTGAATGGGGGCCCTGGACATGGCTGGAGCACAAGGTTCCCAAACAGAGTGCACCTGTGCCTGCCACAGGCTCCATTCCCACCAACAGGGGTGGTCTCAAGTACAGGCCTGGCCACACCTCCCCCTCTCCTGAGCTTTGTGGTGGAGGTCGGTGCCTTAGGGGCATTCTCCCTGTACTCCCTCTGGGACTGGCACCCTCAGTCGCTCACTGGGAATTCTCCTTCGTGCTTTCCTCCCTGACCTTCTCTAGTCTGCAAGGCTTTCTCCCACTGTTCCCTGTCTGTGGACACTCTTCTTGGGCCATGCATCAGCTTCCGAGCAGGCCCCCTCCTCCAAGCTGCGCTCAGGGATTCCCACTCCTGCCCTGGCACCAGCATCCTTCTCAGACCTGTCCCCTGCGCTTCCCGCTGAGAACATGGACTTTGAATTCAACTCCCCGCTGTCTGGAGGAAGTTGAAATCCTTGCTCAACCTGTCCTGTCCTTCACAGTCCGGCCCGAGTTGCAATTGGAGGTTCATGGGAACCTCTTTTTGCTCCGTGCTTGAGGGTTCAGCAGCGTGGAGTGATCAGTCCCCCAGCCCACGATACCTCACACCCTTGCTGCCGTCCATCTGTCACAACCTTGTTACGTCATTCTGTAACTATCCGTTTACCTACCTATTGGGGCTTCTTTGTTGGTCAAACCAGAGCCTGCCTCTGTTCACTTCTGGGTCACTCATGGACAACTCACGGCCCAGCATCTGCCAGACCAGCAGTCCCCAACTTTTTTGGCACCAAGGATGGGTTTTGTGGAAGACAATTTTTCCACGAACAGGGTGGGGAGATGATCAGGCATTCGATTCTCATAAGGAGCCATAACCCAGCTCCCTCACGTGTGCAATTCCCAATAGGGTCTGCACTCCTATGAGAGTCTAATGCCACCACTGGTCTGGCAGAAGGCGGAGCTTTGCTCACCCACTCACACCAGACCAAGTCCCGGTTGTTGGAGATCCCTGCCCTAGACCACATGCAGGCAAAACAGTGACAAGAGAAATCTGGACTAAACTTGAGCGGTGACAGGCAGTGGTTGTCTTTGATGACTCTGCATTTCAGAATTTTGTGCCAAATGTTAAATATTGTGAGTGAATGAGTAAGTAGACCTGGATGGGTATATGAATGAATGAT